>BPLR01007691.1:0-102921 GCA_021605095.1 Caerostris extrusa
AAAAATATATATGTACTATTTGTTTAACAAATTTATTTAAAAATTATTAGAAATTTATTAATAAAATCAGGTAATTAATAAGAATGGAAGTATTTGATCATTTAATAAATTTAATAAAAATTCTGTTACATGTATAAACATAAAAACGTAAAAGTATAATATATATTTTGAGAATTAAATAATAAACAAAATTTTTTTCTACAAATTATTCTATAAAATCTTTAAATAGGGAAGCAAATATCGCATTTTGTTTCGATTTATTGGGAAAATTGAACCGAAATAAATTTAGCAAAATGTATAATGATTTTTTAGTTTAGATTTACTTGTTTTAAGTTTGAATTCTACTAAAATTTTTATATTTATAAGTAAATAATTAAATCATTGTATTTCTTTCTCAGCAATTTTAAAATGTAATTTATTTTTAATAGAAATTTTTTTATTAGAATTTATAGATAATTATGTAAAAAAAAGAATTGCATACAATTAGATTTTTGCTTCTTAAAAAAGGAAATTATAAAACAAGTGTTATTTGTCACATTTTTAGACAAGTTTTGTTCAGTAATGGATATATCTGCCAACTTTCTTGAAAGAATGTATATAGTCTATTTTTTTTTATTGGTTCATTTTCCTCAATTGATTTCAATTGATCATAAAGTTTTTCAAGTATAGTGCGTGTGAAACTTAAACGAAAGCTAGTTTTATCTAACTTCTAGATCTAGATTTCTTTTTTATCTAGAACTCCAGACATTTATCACATGTCGAAATGTACTTCCATTGTGTATAGTTTCCTGAAAGAGATGTCCCCAAGAATCCAGAATGATTCATGTCGCTCTCGCAAGAGACATCGACTTCTCAATGAAAGAGGTCAGGACAGATGGATCGGACATGCTGGAAAATGTATTTTTCTTCCAAGAATGGGTGTGCGTTACAGTTTATCAAGTTCACTTTGACAGATAACGACATGCATTGCTTTCTGCCCATGCTTGAAAATCATTAGAAGAAAAGATCGTATTGACCATTAGCAAGAGTAGCAGACATGAGAAGAACTTTTTTTCTTTTAGTGTTGGGCGTTTCTGTTGCGTTCAACAAATAAAAAACGTACAGGCTGTTTAAAAGAAAAAAAAAAAGATTTTAATAGCATTTGAAAAATATAATAAAATAAAATAAATGAAATCAGTACTGTTTTTAGTGATTAATTCCATTTTAAAGTATTTTTTAAGAAGAAAAACAATCATTTGAACAATTAATGTCAAATGGACATTTTATGCTAGTTGGCCTCAATTAAATAAGGGGTAATAAAATAAAATACATGGTGATGAGTAATAATTAAAATTGGAAGTATCAAGAGAAATAAATTCACTTTTATAAATCAACAGATTGTAAACATTCTATCTGGACTTTATTTCAAAACAGCCATGAATTTATTTACAGAAAATATTTTATATTTAAAATATATTCTTCATTTATTTAAGTTAGTTTTCATAGTTTTAACCAGATGTATCTAAAATGTATTATGTCATGCTAAAACTGATATGGCTGCAAATCTGGGGCTGATGAGCCGAATGACTGTCATCACTTGATGCCACAGATATCCAGTCCCAGCAATGCTATGGATGCTTGTAGTGGTTCGAAATTTACTCTAAACCATATTTTCTGGTTTAATATGACTGTTGGACTGATAAAAAGACCCCGTAAAAGAAAAATTCTCCTATCTCAAATTCTGCCAGTAGCACCAAGGAGGCTGTTACGCCAATGAGATAATATATAGTAATATTTTAAAAAAATTTTTTAAGAATAAAGACTTTAAGTCAATTCTTCAATTTTCGGAAAAGGGTCAATAAGATTAATTTCTAGCTTAATGTTTTTATATATAGAAAAGGAATGAATAAAATTTTAAAACGTTATTTAGAAACAAAAACATTTTATTGCTACTGAATGTTTATTGGTAAAGTGTGATGTTATATCACAAATGTTTACCACATCGCCGGCCATGTTGAATTCCAAGCCATGATGGATAAGAAAATTGAAACAAAGTTATATTAGTAGTCTCTTTCAAATAGAATTATTTAAACAATCTGGTCGATAATTTTTTCAATGAAGACTTATTGTGTGTGAAATTCCTAACCGATATTTCATGATTTATTTTTGGGTTTTTATGAAAATGTCCAAAATGGGAGAAAATGTTTAATATAAACTTTCTCCCATTTTTTAAAAAATATTTGAAAAATCTTTGGAAACGTATCCTTCCAAATCAGAAAGCATTGTTCAATTGAAATGAGGTCTTAACGGAAAATATCTAATAGGTTAATGGAATTAAAATAGATTTATTCTTAAAGACGGAAACATCGCGTTTTGATAAATTCTTACCATATTTATAATTTTTCATTAAATGAAATCTTATTTATGATACAAAGTGTAAAATCACAAATAAATAAATGAATTCCGTAACTTTTTAAAACGTTGTAAAATTATTTTATCATTAATTTTAAGCATTAGTTTCACAGGACATAAAATTTAATTAACGATAACTGTTCTTTTTTGTCAATTTTTAGAAACACACCTCTTAGCTTTTAATTTATATTAAAAAAAATGGAACATTTATCAACACAAGCACGTGAGAATTATTGTCTTTCAATTGAGTGGTATTATTGTTATAAATATGTTTAACATGCATTAGGATGAAACAAAAACAAAAGAGAATATTTTTTGCCATGAAGTGGATAATATTAATACTAGTATAAGTATCCAACTTTATTGAAAAAACTAAGTTAATAACAGGATACTTATTTTTTAACTGCAAATTAGCTTAAAAATATTACAGAAAATCGGTGTCTGTAGATTAAAAATGAAAATAAACTAGTTCCGTTCCTTGTTAAGGCGAACTCTACATTGACAAGGATTAGCGTTGTTATATTAACTTTGAACAAAATAAAGACAAATTTAAAAGTGATTATAATCACATTAATAATTCCTACTAAATAAAAAATCCAGGTGAATATTACACGCGTCACTGTACAGAAATAAAACCAACGGTAGTGATTTCTTTTTTCCCAAAACGAGCAAGATGCTGAGTTTGCAAATTCGACGTAGGCTTTGGAAAGAATAGAAGGAACACTATCCCTACATAAGGTAGAAAATCCCTTTTAATCCCGAAAAGATTGCATATCATTTTCTTTGCATTTTCAATAAAGGAAAAAGATTTTGTTTCATATTCTTTTCTTGAAAACTCATTACAGCGGTATTTGAAAGTTGAATAAGATTAAAAGAATCTAATATTTGTTTTCAAAAATTCGTGTTTAGAAACATGATACTCTCACAATTTAATTTTGTAAATTTATTCCTAGCATAGACTGCTACTAAGTAAAAATATTAGTTTGGGAAACTTCACTAAGGTAAAAAAAAAAAAAATTAATATATTTTCAGATGCGTAGAAAAAATGAGCCCGAGTTACATATTTTCTTTTTCATTAAATCACTTTGGGATTTCTGAAAATTGCTTTGTCATTTAAGACTTTCATCACAAAATTTCTAGATTTAATTTTTTGTTTATGTTTAATGCATCTATTTTTTAAAAGAGAGAAATAAATTTAGAAACACTAAATTTTTTTATAAAGATTTTAAAAACAGGGAGTTTTTTATTCAATAATTTCATTTTTTCAGCTGTTTTCATTTCATTAAATAAGGAAAATGTCACATCTGAATATTTAATTGTTTTATACCGTGGAATACAAATGCAAATAAAACTAGAAACATGTATGCTTATTGCTCAAAAAGAAGGTAAATAAATTATTTTTTAATTAAGTTCTTTAAAGTTGTATTTGGTAAGTATTCCAAAATGATTTTAAAGATTCTAACATGAATAATTTTGAAGTAACATTGAATTTTATTATTTTTATTAAAGATTTTTTTAAATTTATTTTATTTATTTCATTTTCTTTTTATTATTTTATAAATTATTCCCTAATTTTCATATTAAATGTTAAATACTAGAATAATTTAAATTTTATGCTGTCATAATATTTTAATAATAATTTATTCTTTAAAATAATATTATTTTATAAATTAATATAATTTTTCCTGCAAACAATTCTGTATCAATATTGAATTGCTTAATTTTGAATTTTTACGTTTAATTTAGTTTTCATTTCACGTGCTTTAAAATTATCCTTTCATTTTTTTAACAATTCCGCCGTTATTTTGTTGGCTGATGTATTTGCTAATTTTTAAATGTGGTGAAATTGTGTCTGAAAATCATTATTTTTTAATATCAATTTATTTTAATATTTATTTTCAGTACATGATTACAATAATATTTATATTCCTATATTTTAGATTTAATAATGATTCCTATATTTTTGATTTCTCGAAAAGACTGAATGAAAGTTTAAAACTAATGCAGCCAACAGAGATGAAAATCTTTAGTGTCGAATACGTAATCGTATACGTGCCTTTTGGTGTGGACTTTTTGGTTTGTCGCTCTAGTCATTTTGTGCACGCTTTGGGCTAATTTAGACTAGGACCTACAGTTTCAGCACAGATTCAAAATCACTAGCAAGCATTCATGCCACCGCCGGTATTCGGGTCTGAAGCCAATGGTACCAAAGGCCAGAGCGTTAGCCAATTGGCCATCATGTTGCAGGTTCGTATAGATAAATAGATTTTAAAACAGCGCAAGGAAATTTTCATTTTCCTCTGTTCAGGAACGTTGCCGTTTTTTTTAAATTTATTTATTTATTTTTGCAATATTCGTAGAAATTCAAACGTTAAGAGTTAAAATGAATAACCTCCAAAACTTGCAATGATGAAATAAAGTGGCTAATTTCGGGAAGACAGAAAATTTGTGCTGATTGAAAGAGATTTAACTGCAACGACTAACATTGTGTCCAATTCATTAGCTAGCTTTTTATCCAATATAACGGTTAGCATTGTGCCCATATATATTAAGTTTAGGGCTACTACATGCTTTGAGAGAAAATCTGGGCAAATCATCGAAAGAGACTTACTAGGTAGATCGAACATGAGCAAAGTCGTCCAACCCGATTAAAGTGTATTCAAAAGAATATCAGGTCTATCTCGACCTTTAGATACCATAGAAATCCGCTCTTCAAGGATTACTACTTCTAGAAAACTATAAGAGAGATCTATTTATTGTGTTCTGCTTATAAGAAAGAAAGTTTATGCATGATTCGGAGAATTGACCAGATGTCAATAGGGAACCGTAATATTTTGTTTTAAATCAAGGTTCAGTATAATTACTATTGTCAATTAACGACCATGCAAAAAAAACAAGTGGCCCAACACCTGCGTTTCAACATACGAGTAAAAGAACTCTATTTCAGACCATAGACAATAATAACATTTATAAAGTGGTACTATACGACTTTTATGCTATCAACACATAAACCAGATGTTTTCAAAAATTTATTTTAACTAGAATTTCACATCAAATTCAAAATTTGAATTTTAAAAAATGCAAAGAAATAATATTTTGAAAAGTGCAGTGTTGTCGCTACCCTTTAAACATTCTTTCCATCTTTAATCACTGTAACGAGTCGTTCAGCTTATTTGATATTAAAAGTACATTAATAACAGAGTTTTACGTATTAAAACTTTTGAAACCGTTGTTATGGAGAAAATTTTTAAAAATTACAAATAATTGATAACTATTGAGGTTTTTGTGGAAAATAGTTAAATATTTACCGATGGGGGTTATTTATAAGGCATGCCCTGTTTTTTAAACTTTCTTCACAAAAATATGATAGATTTTACGCAAACGTTTTCTCCTATGGCATAAAAAACAACTTGTGACATAATATTAGCCATATTAAAATAGCTATTCTGAAATAAATATGTTATTATGAGTCAGGATCTTTAATATTTTAAGATTTTTAACTGGAAAAGCATGTCAATCGGAGAGTGTTACAGATATGAAATACTTGCGCATTAAAACTACTTTTTCGTAAAATCTTCCACACATTTGTTAAATTCTATTATGGATATAAGAGGATTTAGTGTGGAATAGGCAAGGGAGTTTCAAAATTTTATAATCACTGCTTTAAGTCTTTACACACCATGCACGATTAATGTTACTTTAGTAGAAATAATATTAAGCTGAAAAGGGGCCTGAATGGCCGAGTGGATAGAGCTCTGGTGCTCGGTACCACATGTTTCACGTTTGAGTCCCGGTGGTGCATGGATCTTTGCAGTAGTTCTGAATCCACATTAAACCGTAGGTTCCGATCTAATAGGATCGTAAGAGGCGTTGCGGCGGTATTATTACTCCACGACCGTAGCTTCAAGCTACATTCATTTCCTTGGTAGTGCTAAGTGAGTAACGTCCGTGTACCACTTGCTTAAAGGCGTAAATGACAATTGTCTAAGTGTTTGTCAGCTGTATTAGAACAAAAAAAAAATTAAGCTGAAAATGGAATGCTATATGTAGAAAATATATTTCGTGAAAAATAGAATTTCTGAGATTTGATAATAATGAGTAATAATTTGATAATATTCTGAGATTTGAGTAATATTTCTTATTTTCAACTATAGACAATAAATATAACTATCAAATAAAAGATTTATAATTTAGCGAACTAAAGTGTTTACTCAATCACTTTATAAATGAATATTTTAGTTCTCATAAATAACGTTTATTGGAAAACTTTGTGTTAGACATTGTTATTGGAATTTTTGTCAGTAAATATTTGTGATAGGTGAAAGGTTCTGGTAAACAGTACATGTTGAGATATTTAAAAATTTAATTACTTACTAAGAAAATAAGATAATTTGCCTTGACGTAATGTAATCCATTCAGTTAAGTTCCAATTTATGGAATTAAAGTGCAAAGTAGCTTCTGCAATTAAACATGTCTGTTTAATTATTAAAGTATAACGTTTATCTGTGTGTTTTGATTAATAATACAATTATTTTAATTTGAAAATAGGTAATAATCTCTTAAGTTAATGGACTTAATTGAAAATTTTTTTCTTTGATTTAAGTTTGACTTTAGAAGTAAGTTAATCTTTTCATCAATGCAATGACATCATAAATGGTTACCTACCCATTTAGATGATTGGAGAAGTTCTTCAAGTATTGCATAAATGTTAAAAAGGAAAAAAGTTGAAATTAATGCAAATTTTGTTACATATTTTACCCTCTCAATTTATTTTCATGGTCATGCAAGCTTTATGAATATTTTTCTCCTTTGTTATTGGAATTTCCCAATGTATACATGTTTTTGAAAACGTGTTCTAAGCCTAATGGGAAAAACTTCCATTAAAATGTTAATTCAGTGAATAATCAATCGTCATTATTTAAATTCTTTGCAAAATGCATTTTTTTGCACAATTTGCGTGAATAAAGTGCGTTTGTGTCACAGGCTTTTTTAAAAAAACAGAACTTTAATAATCATTTTTACTATAAATAGAAGCTTTTCAAAAATGTTTTCAATAATTACAGTATTTTTTTTTTTCAAATATTTCCTCCCTACTTGTTTGAGTGAAAAAGTAATCAGCATTTTTTTCTTCTTAATTTTTTAAACACGGAATGGTGGAATTGTCGGTATATGCTCGTTTAGAAAACATAGATGCAATAAGCACATTTTTCAACTGAAATTGTTTTTGGATCATATTTTAGTTGATATCATTTGCTTATGTATCATTGCAGATGTGAATTTAAATGGAAGACTTGTTACTTAGAGTGCAATGTCTTTATCCATGTTTGATTTTCTAACAAAATTAGGGGCAGAGAAAAGATGAAGACTGACTTTAGATATTTCTAAGCAATTTGTGTTATATTGTTGGGATACTTGAAATAGTGTCCTGTTATAAGTTTAAATATAAAATCTGAAATGTTTTAAATAATATACAGGGTGTTTATAATTAAATTCCCGTTTTAAAAATGCTGTAAAAGAAGAATCACTGATCACATTGAGTACAAATTTGAATTGAAGATACTTGAAGAAGGGGAAATGGTATGACACCAAAAAAGTTCCAAAAAAATTCCTCAATTTTTCCCATACAATTTGGTATGACCTTGCCGAGATAGATGGATTTTCCGCTAACAGTATTACATCTGTTGAATCACTTGGAAATCATTTTTTGCGCCAAGAAACCGAAGTGTTGTTACTAACCTGTAAACCCTCTTTCTATCATTAATTAAATATCACTGTAACTGTGTTTCATTTAACTTATTTGATATTAAAAATACATTAATAACAGAGTTTTGGTTACTGAAGGTTTTCAAAACATGGAGAAAGCTTTTTTAAAATAATAAATAATAGATGGATATTGAGGAGTTTTGTGCAAAAATAGTTAAATATTTACCGATAGGGGTTATTCTTAACTGATGCTCTGTTTTTAAACTTTCTTTACAAAATATGATCGATTATACTTATACTCGTTCTCTTATGGTATAAAAACAATTTGTGACATAATATTAGCCATATTAAAATAGATATTATGAGTCGGAAACTTTAATATTTTAAAATTTTAACTCTAATTTATATGACAATCAGATAGTATTTTTGATATGAAATATTTGCACATTAAAATTACTTTGCAAAAAATTCTTCACACATTTGCTGCTAATTTTGTTAACGATTTAAGGTAATTTAATGTGGGATAGGCAAGGACCCTTCAAATTTTAGAATCACTGTTTTAAGTCTTTATGCACAAAGTACAATTAATGTTATTTTTAGTAGAGTAATATTAAGCTGAAAATGAAATGCTGTTTGTAGAAAGTACATGTGACAAATAGAATTTCTAAGTTACGATGCTATTGAATTTAGTGAGTATTATTTCTTAATTTCCATTATAGACAAGACATATAACTATCAAATAAAATATTTATTATATAGCAAACTATTACCTACAGTGTTTATCTCAATCACTTTAGTTTCATATAAATGAATACTTTGGTTCTCGTAAATAAAAGTTTATTGGAAAACTTTGCCTTAGATTTTGTTATTGGAATTTTTGGCAGTAAATATTTGTGATTGGTTTTGGCAAACAGTACATTTTGAGGTACTTCACATTTAATTACTTATTAAGACTGAAATAATTTGCTTTGACGTAATTTAACCCATTACTCAGTAAGTTCCAATTTGCGGAATTAAAGTGAAAAATAGTTCCTGCAATTAAGCATGCCTGTTTAATTATTAAAGTATAATGTTTATATGAGTGTTTTGATAAAGATTACAATTATTTTATTTTGAAAATAGGTAATAATCTCTTGATTTAATGGACTTAATTCAAATTTTTTTTTCTTTGATTTATGTTTGCCTTTAAAAGTATGTTGATATTTTCATCAAGGCAATAGCATCATAAATGGTTACCTACCCATTAATAATAACTACCTACCCATTTAGATGATTGAAGAAGTTCTTCAAGTATTGCATCAATGTTAAAAAAAAAAAGTTGAAATTAATGCACATTTTGTTACGCATTTTACCATATCAATTTATTTTTCATGGTCATGCATTCTTTATAAATAAATATTTTCTCCTTTGTAATAGGAGTTTCCCAATGTATACATTATGTTTTTGAAAATGTGCTCTTAGCGTAATGGGAAAAACTTCCATTAAAATGTTAATTCAGTGAATAATCAATCGTCATTATTTAAATTCTTTGCAAAATGCATTTTTTGTAGAATTTGCGTGAATAAAAAAGGGTTTGGTTCACGAGCTTTTTAAAAAAAAAACATAACTTTAATAATCAAAAACTCCTATCATAAATGTTTTGAATAATTATTTTGCTTTCAAGTATTTTCTTTTCTACTTGTTAAAATGAAAAAAAAAAAGTAATCGGCATTTTTTTTTTTTTCATTTTTTAAACACGGAATTCTGGAGTTTCAGTGTACGCTCATTTAGAAAACATCGATGCAATAAGCAAATTTTTTACCTGAAATTGTTTTCATATTTTTGGATAACATCATTCGCTTCTGTATCACTCCAGATGTTTATTTAAATATAAATTGTAGAATTAAAGTGTAGTTTCTTTATTCGTGTTTAAATTTCTAACAAAGGTACAGAGGAAAATGAAGACTGACTTTAAATATTACAACATAGCAATTTGTGCTATATTGTAGGTATACTTCAAATAGTTTCCTGCTACAAAAGCTTAAAAATATAAATTTGAGATGTTTTGAATAATATACAGAGTGATTATAATTTCATTTTAGCAGTCCCATTTTCAAAATGCTGCAAAAAAAGAATAAGTAATAATGAGTTCAAATTTGAATTGAAGATACTTGAAGTAGGGAAACAGTATATCACCAAAAAAAAAAAGTTCCAAAGATTTTCACATGCAATTTGGTATGACTTTGCCGTGGTGAATGGGCTTTGGACTAACAGTGTATCAACTGTTGAATGACAAAGTTATTTTTTCGGTCAAAAAAAAAAAAAACAAAAACGAAATAATCAAGCACATTAACACTATAGTTGATTTAATGGGCAAATCATGACAAATACGTTGTAATTTCGATTCAAAATATCACTGGCAGCCGAGTTCATTTTCTTTAGGACGCTTACAGCGGCATCTATTAATACACTTTGGAATTTTTTGATGCCGTACCGTTTCTCCCTTCAAGTATCTTCAGTTCTATTTCAAACTCACTATGACGAGTGTTTTTTACAGCATTTTGAAAGTGGGATTAATTATAATCACCCTGTACTTCTAATTCTGATCTCATAATTTTATTTGAGATCGGAATTAGAAAGTACAAGTGATTCAAACGATTCACTTTCCATTGAAAAGCATTAAGCATTTCAATGGAAAGTGATTAACAAAGCATTAATTTTAAGCAACTTTTCATAGATGCATATGAAATATATTGCCAATCATATGCGTGAGATTGAAAAATAAAGTAAATTTCAGCAACATAAATGGAGATATTGAAATACATTCAGCAATCTAAATGGAGCTATTGATATAACTGATCACAAAAATTCACAGTTAGGGTTTCTTTATTTACAGCTTAAAATATTTTATAAAATTTATTAATTGTTAATTCTTATTTATTTACAAAAGGTAATTTGTCCTTGTCAAGAAAATGCTCTTTGTCTCTTTTCTTCTTCTTTTCTTTTACGTGAACAAAATTATTTCTAAATAATTATGCTTATTTAAAAATTTCTTTGCACTTTGTGAATTAAAAATAATATGAAAAAAAAAGTGAAGTTAATTCATTTCGTGCATGTAATAAGCTGATTTACACAAATGAACGAATGTTTTTAATATTATGTTCTTGCGTTTTTAATATATTTAAACTATAGTCATTATAATTTGATAACGACTAAACAAGTAGAACGTGCCGAAGTACAAAAAAAAAATTCCCACTTTTATAATTAGATAAGGCGATCAAACAAAGAATAAAAGCAAAATCAATGTTTCGATTTATATAACGATAAATTTGTCGTAATTTATGAAGAATATATAGCATATTACATAAACAATATATTGGGGGAGACTTTTATTTATATAAAGCCTAATACATTTTTGTGATTTATTTATGTAACATACGTTATTTATAGTGAGAAGAAGTAGATTTTTTTTTATCTCGGCTACAGTACTTGGATATATGTTTAATTTATTACTTGCAAAGATTGTTTTCCAAATGGGCCATACGCACCATATTAAGTAAATTTAATATATTGTTTATGTGTTCCTTCTTAAATTAAATATTTTAATGCATTACTGAACAATAGGCATAGGTTCAATTATTTTTCATGTAATAATGAGATTTTACAAAATTTTTAGTTAGACAAAATTTATCAAAAGATCACTTTATATGCATTCTTATTCAAGAAATTTCTTTACATTTATTATATTAAATTTTGCAAACTGTGATTATTTGACGTAAAGAAAGATATTAACCAAATACCTGCAGAATAGAACAATAGAACCTATTCCTTAGATTTGAATAAAGGTTTTACCACTCTTTGTCACTTTGATAAAATTTAAAATTTTATTAAAAGGAAAAAAAAATACCATTTCAAATTATTTCTTCTTCACAACTTTGTTGAGAGTTTTTAAAAATTTAAATTTGTTGAGTAACTTCTTGAATTTTGGGACTTCAATGTCTTTTTATTCATCATCTATTCAGGATTTTTACAATTGATTTGAAAATCGCATGTTCTATTCCGGTCACGCCAAATGGCTCTTCGTTATGAATTTCTGTCCCACTGTTGTCTCAGAGATCGAGTTTGAAATTCGTTTCAGGACAACTGTCTGTGATGTCAACTGATATGGATAGAGCGTGACATGGACTATTGAAAATTGGCAAAATTGGAAAATTAAATTTCTTTTCGCTTTTTGATTTGCAAGGAGATTGTTTCGTGCAAGGAGATTATTTTCTACTTTTTTTGTATGAATTAGGAAATTCAATAGCATTTAAATATCTATTGTTCATGAAATCTCATTCTAATATTAATATAAATTTTACTTAAAAGAACTCGGCAAATTGATACTGCGAAACAAATTGTTTTTATGATAAAAAAAAATAAGTATATTATCATACGTATTCTGAAAGGTTCGGGTATTATTACTGTTTTATTTTGATGAAGCTACAACTACTAGAAATGTAGGGATCTAATAATATTTTTCAAAAATTGCCATGAAAAAAAGGAAACTTATGCTTTTATCATTTAAAAATCCACTAAAGGAGTTTCATTTGGTTCCGTGTGAAAATGTTTATATTGTAATAATTGTTCTTTAAATCAGATACCTATTTATCAACCCGCTCAACGTGAAAATAATTCAATTTAAAAAGCTTTATAAGTTTACACAGTGACAAAAATCATGGGATAGCAATATGCAAATTTTCAGATGGCAGTAGCATCGCGTAGAACAGGTATAAATGCGCAGTGCAGAGCTTTCATTTCTATTCAAGTTATTCATGTGAAGAGGTTTTGACGTGATGATGACCGCACGACGGGAATTAACAGACTTTGAATGTTAGTTGGAGCTAGAATGGGTCATGCCATTTCGGAAATCGTTAGGGGAATTCAACATTCCCACATCCACTGTGTCAAGAGTGTGCCGAGTATGAAATTTATAACATCCCACCATGGACAGCGCAGTGGTCGGCCGCCTATAACGACCGAGACCGGCGACGTCTGAAAGTCGTAAATTCTAACAGACAAGTATTATCAATTGGGACGTACAAGGGACTTGTTTGCGGAGAAATTTGGCTTTCTTGCTATTCCAGCAGAAGGCCGACTCGAGTGCCTTTACTGGCAGAACGACATCGCTTGCAGCGACTCTCGTGGGCAGGATCTAGATAAAACCGTTTGAGTCAAAAGGTTGGTCGCTGATGGAGGTTCGAGAGTGTGGCGCAGACCCCACGAAGCCATGGACCCAAACTGTCAGCAAGGCACTGTTCAAGCTGGTGGTGGCTCCTTAATGGTGTGGGCTGTTTTTTCATGGCATGGACTTGTCCTCTGGTGCGACTGGACCGAACATTGACTGGAATGCTTATGTTCAGCTACTTGGAGATCACTTGCAGCCATTCATGGACTTCATGTTCCTGGAACAACGATGGATTTTTATGGATGACAATGCGCCATGTCACCGGGCCAAACTGTTCGCGATTGGTTTGAAGAACATTCTGGACAATTCCAACGAATGATCTGATTGACATGAATCCCATCGAGCATTTATGGACATCATCGAGAATGCACCATCAACGCTTTCACAATTATGGACGTCCATGGCTCAATATTCCTGCAAAGATAATTCAATTTACAAAAGTTGATATAGAGGTATATGACTTTTGTCACTTCAGTGTATATGTATTCAACAAAACCGTTTACTATTTCTGTTCAATTTTCATCTCATATTTGAATAATGTTTTTTTATGACTATCAAAATGTTTAAATATCTTCATTAATGCCAAAATATTTAAAATTATTTTTTAATACATAAGTGTTCAGTCTTCTATTATATTCTTATTAATTCAAAAGTATTCAGCATTACATAATATTATTATTAATAAAAAAATTTTAATTGCTATGTTATATTATTATGAATTCAAAAAGTGTTCCTTACTTTTTCTATAAAATTATCAATACAAAAATTTTCAGAAATTTGTTCGAAAGCATTTCCTTCATTTTCATCTTGCATATTATATATTACTTGTTGAAAAGGATAGAAAGAGTTATTTAAACGACTTAAATTTAACATCAAGATAGCTTTTATAAGTCTCGATGCTGACAAAAAGATCTCTGAATTACTTGGTATGTTACTAAAGTAATAACTGTCTTGCTGCTGGATGTATTACTGAAAGATATAATTGAATTTTTCTTAATATTCATCTATGCATGCCTAGTATGGGCCTATGCTGCAATTTATTATATAAAATACAAAATATAACTATAAGGCCGATTACTATTACCAACTGATACATGAGGAATGTAGATATTTAAAAATCAATCTCCGTATTATCTCTTATAGAATATTGGAAAAAATTCTCACTGAACTTTTCAGTAATTCGGGCAGCCAAGAAATGGAATCTTATGAACCCATTTAAATATTAAAAGATTGAAAAATCAACCTCTACCTTCCCATTTACTTTCTCTTTGAATCGTTTTTTTGTCTTGCAATTATATCCTATTTACTAATTGCTTCTTAATTTCTGAGCATTGCTACTGTTTTTAATCATGAAGGTTTGCCGCCACAGGAGATTTAGCCCCTGAGGGGGTCCCAGTGCACTCAATAACTCATCAACATTAATTAGGATCTGCTTGTATAGATTCAAGATAGCTTTTTATAAGCCTCGATACTGAAAAATGGATCTCAACACTTACTTGGTAGGTTACTTAGTAATAACTGTCTTACTACTGGTTGTAAGATATAACTGAATTTTCTTAACATTTAATTTAAAAATCGATTCCAAGAATTTTGGAAGGATAAAATAATTTTTATAAAATATTCAGGGTAGGATATTTTCAACTTCCTACTCTGACTCCTTCAAAAAACATTCGGCTCCGACATTGCTCCCAGCTCCAACTCTCCACATTTGATCTTAAAACAAGTTTTGACATTGGGGGAAATATTTCTTATTCAAAAGAGTAAGATAATCTTGTTTATATTGTAGTTAGCTATAGAAAGGGTACCTTTCTAATATTTTCGATTATGCTGAATGTGATTGTTCAGATTGTTTATTTTTTTTTAATCATTATCTTCTTATCATAGGAATAATTTTTACAAACTGACCCGCATTCTTTTCTTAGTCAAATTAACTGTACCCTCAGCATCATGTCTATGTATTTACAAACTGAAATAATAAGTACTATTCTGTTTTGCATTATAATTTTGTTTATAAATTTAGATGAAACTCTTCATATATTATATTGTATTGCTGTATTACTTAGATGTTTCATGCAATGTTTATTGTAAATAATATATAGTAATTTATTGTCGTACTAAGAATTCAATTAACCATATTGTCTTTCCTTTTTTATTCTTATTTGTATTTTATTCTATATTTATACTGTTTATTGTACAATATTATCATAATATTTACACAAATAAAATATCAAAAGTGAGTAGTAAGTTAAAAGTGAGTAGAGTTTTTTCATTGAATTTTTGTTAATTCCTACTCAAGCAAGCTCTCCTTTGAAAATTATTCGATATTCACTACGTCCGTCTCTCCTCTTCGCAGTTACATTTCCACCTTTTCTTCATAAGTACACTTTTATCTTAAATTCTAAAAAGTAAAAGTTAACCCCTTAACTGCCGCCGACGTATACATACGCCTCACTCAACCGATGCGTTCACTGCCGCCGGCGTATATATACGCCTGTTCCGAAGTACGATCCTTTGCATTGCGCTGCTATAAAGAAAACTGCTCCCACGGTCTTGGAATACCACAAAATGACCTTGACAATGTTTGAAAAGATTTTTATTATTTCAGAGAAAAGGGATAGGGTATTGGTAAAGGGGATGTTTCTGAAACGGTGAGTCATAGCTGTGCAGTTTTTGCTTCTGTTTCTGTTTGAGTAGGTCGTGCTTTTTTTGTTCTTCTTTTGCTTCCGTTTCGTCGTGAAACCAGCTATCAATGCAATGAATGTGATTTTGGTTTATGTGACTTGGTTTATAAAAAACAAGTTTAGACATTTTAAATAAATAGTTATTTCTTCAATCATATTTTACATATGAAACAATAAAGAATTCTTGTTTTAGGAAATATCACACAGCAGATAAGTTCTAACATCTGTTTTATTACACTGTTATTCTATACTTTAAATTTAGAAATTTTTTTTTTTACATTTTATTTTTTCTGTGAAAGTAAAAAGGTTTCATGTTACAAAACGCACCTCTTTTTCCTCCAATACATATCATAACTACACGCGCCTGTATGAAAAACGGTGGCACTGGGGAGCGCATCTCGTAAGTTTTCCTCGGTAGGTAAGGGAAAGGCACATTGATGTGATGTAGTTTAACAAGTTTTTGAATGATTTTGGCTAACCACACACTTTTTAAATCCAGATTGGAGTTGGCGACAGTGTCTCCGAATTTCAACCAGCGGAATAAGATCAGCTGTGCAGGTTAACATGCGGATTTATTGAGTTTATTCTTTAATTGTATGGAAAAATCGGAAACTGGCTCTTAGAAATAAAAAAAAACTGTTTTTATTTACTAGAAAAAAAGTTTCAATCCTTCATATATATTAATCCCTCCTTGTAGAATGTAATTACTTTTTAACATTCACGATATTTATGTAGCTGTTTTTCTGCTGACAATTGTTTGCTGTTGTTGCAAATTATGTCGATTATCAAAAAGAAAATTGAGAGGCTTATCAATTGAACAATTAATTGCAAGACAATTAAAGTTATCTTAATGAATTTTATATGTGAAATAAAAATAAAATAATAATTTATAAATAATACGAAATATATATATATATTTTTTAAGGAATAAAATAATTCTAAACGAAAAAAAAAGTAACTTATGAATTTTTAATTATTTTAATTATAAAACTGTATCGTGGAAATCTCACAAAATCTCTCTGCAATATCTCCAATTTCTCTATTACCTTTGTTTTGTAGTAATACGGATGTAGAAGTATACCTATAATTTAAAAATATATTTTATTCTGGCATCAATTTATTAGCCATTAGTCCAAACAGTTTGGAAATTATTTCTCCATGGAAATCATCACGGAATATGATGCAAAGTATTAAGTAGTTATGCTTATAAGAAAATGCGATGCATTTATATTTGATTTTGTGAAATGATTTTGTAAAATTATATAAATACTAAATAAACATATATATTTTGGGACACATACAAAAAAATTATAAGTGAAAAACATAATCTTAACTTTATTATTGGTTGGAATCATAATTTCATACTATTTTGACATTAAGGTATATAATAATATGGACGCTAATTTAAATGAGGTTTAATGTACAATTAAGTAACTTAACATATATTTAGTGAAACGTATACTGCGAAACTTCAAAATAATGTTGAAATTCCTTTAACGCTTGACTTTTTAAGTAGAATAAATCAATAGAATCTAATCTCAATTTACTGTGCAGTCCAGTTGAAATGTTTTGAAAAAGTCTGGTAATCGATACTTCTTTACGACGACGACGTTTACATTTTCTGTAAAAGTAACTGCCGCTACATCCTTAAAACGTTTAAATGATTTCCAACTTTTCGAAAAATAGCCGAGTTACGGGTTCTCAAGGTAAAGCTGGAAAATTCCTCGTTAACTGGGAAAAACAAGTTTCAGGTCTCAGAAATACCTCGTTAAGACTTTGCAAAACTGGAAATGAGCGAGTTCCCTTTTCGCTGCCATGTTAGGGAAACCACGATTACGGAAACGTTGCGTGATTGATCATTTAATAAACTTGTTGGGTATGAAGTTCCTTGAGAAGGGACATTCAGAACATTAAATATTTGTTTTTAATAGCCTCCTTTCGCCTTCGAAGAGGAGCATCGATGGTGGAAAATTTTCCGTCTTTTACAAAGAATCGCGAAGTTTATCATGCCTGTTCGTGGTGTATTCTCTAAAAACTGAATAGTTTGGAGAGATTTTATTAACGATAACTGTTCCTTTATGGACAATTTTGTAGTACACACCTCTTAGCCTTTTTAATTTATATTTAAAAAGGAGTATTCATCACAACATGACAATGAACACAAGCATGAAATCATTATGTTCAACGAGTGTATCGTTATAAATATTTCCATAAGGGCATAACACGCATCAGGATGAAACAAAACAAAAGAGAATATTTTAAAACACGAATAAATTAAGAAGAAGCTTTTTTTACATAAAAGTGGAAATTAATACTAGTATAAATATCAAAGTTTATTAAAAAAACTTAGTTAATAACACGATACTTATATTTCTCTCTAATTTGCAATTAAAATTACTGAAAATCAGTGTCTGAAGATTACTGTAAAATGAAAACAAACCAGTTCCGTTCCATTTTAAGGTACGATGACAAGGATTAGCGTTTTTACATTAACTTTGAACAAAAATGAAGACAAATTAAAAAATAAAGGGATTATAATCACATTAATAATTCCTACTAAATAAAATTCAGGTGAATATTACACGCGTCACTGTACAGAAATAAACCAAAGGGTAATGATTTTTTTCAAAAAGCAAATTGCTAAGTTTTCAAATTCCACGTAGGCTTTAGAATATAGGGAACACTATCCCTACATAAGGTAGAAAAATCCTTTTTAATCCCAAAAAGATTGCGTATCATTTTTCTTTGGATTTTCAATATAGGAAAAAAGATTTTGTTGCATATTCTATTCTCGAAAAATCATTACAGCGGTATTCGAAAGTTGAATAAGATTAAAAAAAGAAAAAAAAAAGAGAATCTAATATTTATTTTCAAAATTCCTGTTTAGAAACGGATACTTTAGCGATTTAATTTTGCAAATTTATTCCTGGCATAGAGTGCTACTAAGTAAAAGATTAGTTTGGAAAATGCTAAGGAAAAATAAATTTAATATGTTTTTAGATGTAAATATTTAATATATTTTTAGAAACATATTTTCTTTTTTTCATTAAATCACTTTGGGAATTCTGAAAATTGCTTTGTCATTTAAGACTTACGTCACAAAATTTCTAGATTCAATTTTATTTTTTTTTTTGTTTATATTTAATGTATTTAAAAAAATCCTTTCCTTTTAAACCATTCCTTTTATTTCATGGCTTCATTTTTTTCAACTGTTTATTTATTAAATAAAGAAAAATGTCTAAACTGACTGTAGTAATTGTTCTACGGCGTGGAATACAAATGCAAATAAAACTACAAAGATATATGCTTATTGCTCTAAAGAATGTAATTTAATTCTTTTTAATTAAGTTTCTTAAAGTATTCCAAAATGACTTAAAAATTCTAATTAGTTTTTGAAGTAACATTGAATTTTATTTTTTCTCTAATTTTCGTATTAAATGTTAAATACTCTAAGTATCTGTAAGTATTTAAATTAAATTTAAATTTTATGCTTTCATAATATTTATTAATTTATTTATTCTTTAAATAAAATTATTTCGTAAATTAATATAATTTTTCCTGCAAACACTCCTGTATCAAGATTAAATTATTTTAATTTTGAAATTTTTATGCTTAATTTAATTTTTATTTCAAATGTTTTAAAATTATCTTTTCCTTTTTTTTTTTTATCAATTTCGCTACTACTACCTCCACTTTTTAGTAATACGAATGTAGAAGTATATTTATAATTTAAAAAATATTTTATTCTGGTAGTAATTTGTGTCGCCTTTACTCCAAACTGTATGGACATTCCGGCTCCATAGAAAACATCAGGGAATACATATTAATAAAATGACTCAACATAACACATATATTGAGATTCATAAAATAAATTATAAGTGAAAAGTATAAATGGATGAATCTGCATAATTTTATATTTTGCATTTGAGGAAAATCAATTAAAACTGATGGTGTTAAATACTGACTCTAATTTAAATGAGGTTTCATGTACAATTAAATGACTGTAATATATATTTAGTTACGAAAACTATACTGGGAAACTTTAAAATAATATTAACAGTCCTTTAACACATCGAAACTTGTCGCCAAACTTAACTTTAAGTAGAATAAATCAATAGAATCTAATTTCAATTTAATGTGCAGTCCAGTTAAAAAGTTTAAAAAGTTTGGTAATCGATACTTCTTGGCGACGACGACGTTTACATTTTCTGTAAAAGTAACTGCCTGCTACATCCTTAAAACGTTTAAATTATTTCTAACTTTTCGAAAAATACCCGAGTTACGGGTATAGTCAGCTGAAGGTGGAAAATTCCTCGTTAACGGGGAAAAACAAGTTTCACGGTCTCAGAAATACCTCGTTAAGACTGTGCAGAACTGGAAATGAGCGAGTTCCCTTTTCGCTGCCTTGTTAGGGGAAACCATGATTACGGAAACGTTACGTGATTGATCATTTAATAAACTTGTTGGGTCTGAAGTTCCTTGAGAAGGGATATTCAGAACATTAAATATTTGTTTTTAATAGTCTTCTTTCGCCTTCGAAGAGGAGCATCGATGGTGGGAAATTTTGAGTCGTCTTCATAGAATAGCGGAGTTTATCACGCTTATTCATTTTAAAACTAATTTATGAAAATGCCCATTTTAAATATTGCTATTTTTTAAACTTGAAATGAATAAATAGAAAGATTAAGATGAATTCAGTTTCATTTTTTGGTTCAGATATGAAATGTTTTCATTAAATTCATAATTTTTCATTAAATTTTCTAATTTTCTAATCTATGTGACATAGATTAAAACTAAATTTTCAATGTTTTTAATGTTATTTATTGATTATTTAATAAATTTAATAATATTTCTGTAGTATAAACATAAAAACGTAAAAGTAAAAATAAAATTATATTTTGAGAATTAAATAAAAAAAAAAAAGCAAATTCTTTTTCTACAAATGATTCTATAAAAGTTTCAAATCGAAGCAGATATAGCATTTTATTTCGATTTATTGGGAAATTGTACAGAAATAAGTTTATCAAATTAAAGAAAACAAATAAATCTAAAAAAAAAAATCACTAAGTTTGTATTCTACTGTTAAAACTTTTATGTTTATAAGTAAATGAATAACTCATTGCATTTCTTTGAGCAATTTTAAAGTGTAATTTATTATTATGAATTTAAAGAAAAGTAAATTTTTATCAGAATTTATAGATAATTATTTAAAAAAAAAATAAGAAATACTTAAAACGAAATTATAAATCAAGTGTAATTTGTCACATTTTTAGACGTTAATTTTGGCCAGGAATGGATATACACTCATGTCCAGTAGTGGATGGGCACTTGGTTCAAGTCCAGGAGGTTCATTAGCTTGGATGAGAAAAAGAACTTAGCTTTATTTTCCTTAACATCTAATCAAATCCAATATTTATCATATTAATGTATTCAATATACACTCATGTCCATAAATTAAGGATAATTCAGAATCACACAGAAATTGAACTCTAAAATAAAAATTTCACCTGTAGAATTATCACACACATCTTGAAGAAGAATATGCAAATTACAGGAAACCCCCAGATATCGCGGATAGTACGTCACAATGACGAGAGTGTAAGAGAAGGGTATATAAGGAATGGTGGCAAAGAAGTAAAATTGTTCACAAGCGCTTTAAAAGCCTTTCAGTGCAATAACCGCATAGTTATGGCACAAAGGAAGCATTTGGAGGATTTTTTACGTGGTAGAATTATCTGATGACTGGAATGTGGACGTACCCAGCTGGAAGTATCCGAGGAACTTGGAATCGCCCAGAGTGTCATCTCCAGGCTTTGGCAACGATTCCAAGATGATGGTAATGTGAGTAGATGTTACAGCACAGGTCGCCCCCGAGTTACAACGCCGAATGAGGACCGGTATTTAGCAGTTACTGCCAAAAGAATCAGACGGAGCACAACATCATAGCTGTCTCGTCAGATCTCTTCAGCTACCGGTACGACAGTTTCAAGGCAGACCGTGTACAGACGCTTAGGCACATTGGTCTATATGTTCGTAGGTCTGTCAGATGTGTTCCACTTACCGCAACTCACTGTCGCCTGCGATTAACCTGGAGTAGAGAGCATGCATTCTGGACACCGCAACAGTGGTCTGGTGTGATGTTTTCCAACGAGTCCAGGTTCAGTTTGCAGTCTGATTCTCGCCGGGCTTTCATATGGAGAGCGCCAGATACCCGTCCCCACCAAGAGAACACCATTGAACGACAGCGTTACGGTGGTGCAGGATGGCTTGTTTGGGGAGGAATTATTCTTGGTTCCAGAACTGACCTGCATGTACAGAGTGTAACGATGACAGGCCACATCTATCGGGATGTCATTCTGGAACAACATGCACGTTTGTTTCGGGGCGCCATGGGTGCTGAATTTCTGTTTATGGATGACAACGCCCGTCCTCACCGTGAAAACATTGTAGACGAATTCCTTCAATTGCAGGATATCACCCGTATGGATTGGCCAGCATACTCACCGGACTTGAATCCAATAGAGCATGTGTGGGATATGCTTGGCCGACGAATTGCAGCCCGTCAACCCCCTCCCACCTGTCAACCGGAACTTCGGAGGGCATTGCTTGATGAGTGGTGTAATATTTCCCAAGATCAGATTGATAATTTGATACTCAGTATGCCTAGGCGTTGTAAGGCCTGTATTGCATCGTCCGGGAGGCATACTCCATATTAACCATCATACTAACCACGTTATGCTGTTTTTTGTAAATAGGTTCTTTTTTGAAATTTGCTCCAGGGTGTAAAAATCGCAATTTTTATTAATTATGTCAAACATATAGCATCTTTTTTGCTCTTTACCTTTTGTTTAATAAATAGACTTTACAAATAAGTCAAATTTGTTTTTGCTTCTGTCTCTGTCTTTGCCTGAACTTCATTATCCTTAATTTATGGACAGGAGTGTAATTGACAATTTTCATGAAACGGATGAATATAATCGATTTTTGAGTCCTATTTTCCTAAATTGATTATAAGGTTTTTCAAGTGTAGTGCGTGTAAAACTTGAAGCGAAAGCTAGTTTTTATCTAATTTCTAGATCTATATTTCTTCTTTATCTGGAACCTAGACATTTATCAGATGTCGAAATGTACTGTCGTATGGTTTCTGGAAAGAAATGTCCTCAAGAATTAAGAACGATTGATGTCACCCTCGCAAGACTTCTCAATGAAAGAGGTTCAAGACAGATGGATCGGACATGCTGGAAAAATGTATTCTTCTTCCAAGAATGGGTGTGCGTTACAGTTTATCAAGTTCACTTTGACAGATGACGACATGCATTGCTTCTGACGATGCTTGAAAATCATTGGAAGAAAAGACCGTATTGACCATGCGTGCTAAGGGAAGGAGTCATGAGAAGAACTTTTTCTTTTAGTGGTGGGCGTTTCTGTTGAGTTCGAGAAATAAAAACCCTACAGCTCTTTAAAAAGAAAAAAAGTTTTTAATAGCTATAATAGATTTTTTTTTATGGAAAAACAACAAACAAAGAAAAGGGAAACTAATGAAACCAGTACTGTTTTGGGGATTCATTACACTTTAAAAAAATGAGAAAAATAATTGTCCTTTACAAATATTTTTAAGAAGAAAGCCAGTCATTTGAACGATTAATGTCAAACGAAAATTTGTACTATTATTGTCTTAGTTAAATGAATTAATAAAAAAATTCGTGGTGAGGAGTATTATTAAATTGAAGAATCAAAAGAGAAATAAATTCACTTTGTTAAATCAACAGATTGTACATTCCATCTGAACTTTATTTTAGAACAGCCATTAATTTATTAATACAGAAAATTATTTTATATTTAATTTTTTTTCTTCATTGTTTTGAGGTAGTTTTCTTAGTTTTAAACAGATATATCTAAAATATGTTAAGCCATAAGTACTTGATAATATATTGGGGCCTGATGGTCGTGTGACTGGCGCTTGATGCCACAGAGTTCGAGACCCGGCAGTGCCATGGACGTTTGAAGTGGTTTGTAATTTACTCAAAACCATAGGTTCCAGTCTAATATGACTGTTGGGCAGATAACCCTACCCCGTAAAAAAGAAAATATCTCCTATCTCGAAATCTGCCAGAAGGCCCACCATGGGGCTGTTACACCAATGAAAAAGATTATATATTAATGTTTTTGACAACAATAATTTTTGTTAAGCATTTCTCCCATTGCTTAAAAATATTCTGAGAAAATGTTTAAAAACTATCCTTCCAATTTAGAAGTGACATTGTTCTATTGATATGTATTCTAAACGGAAAAATATGTAATAGGTTAATGGATTTATATTAGATTTATTTTTAAAAACGGAACATCATCGCATTTGTTAAATTGTTATTGTTTATAATTATTTTTATGCAAATGAAACTTATTTATGATAAAAGTTTACTTTTTATAGTAAATAAGCGATGCCGTAACTGTTTAAAAAGCTGTAAATTATTTTATCATTTATTTTAAGCAATAGTTTTACAGGACATAAATTTTAATAACCATTTCTGTTCCTTTATGACCAATTTTGTAGTACACACCTTCTTAGCTTTTTAATTTATATTTAAAAAAGGCACAGTTATCAACATATTCATAGAATCATTATGTTCAACGAGTGCACTGTTATAAATATATTCATAAGAGCAATTTGTTCAACACGCATTAGGATGAAACAAAATAACAGAGCATATTTTAAAACGTGAATAAATTAAGAAGAACCTTTTTACATAAAAGTGGAAATTAATACTAGTATAAGTATCAAACTTTATTAAAAAAACTAAGTTAATAACACGATACTTATTTTTAAATGCAAATTAGCGTAAAATATTACTGAAAATCAGTGTCTGTAGATTAAAATGAAAATAAACCAGTTCCGTTCCTTGTTAAGGGAATCCTCCAGTTGACAAGGATTAGAGTTGTTAAATTAACTTTGAACAAAAATGAAGACAAATTCAAAAAAAAAAAAAGTGATTATAATCACATTAATAATTCCTACTAAATAAAATTCAGGTGAATATTACATGCGTCACTATACAGAAATAAACCAATGGGTAATGATTTTTTTTCTCCAAAAGCAAGATGTTGAGTTGTTGTTGACTTTAACGATTTAATTTTGCAAATTTATTCCTAGCATAGACTGCTACTAAGCAAAAGATTAGTTTGGAAAACACTAAGGAAAAAAAAAAAATTTAATATATTTTTAGATGCGCAGAAAAATGAGTTATTTACCTATTTTCTTTTTCATTAAATCACATTGGGATTTCTGAAAATTGCTCTGTCGTTTAAGACCTTCGTCACAAAATTTCTAGATTTAATTTAATTTTTATTTTGTTTATGTTTAATGCATGTATTTTTTAAAGCATCTAATTTTTAAAAGGAAAGGAATAAATTTAGAAACACTCCATTTAATTAAAAAAGATTTAAAAACAGCGACTTTTGAATAAAATTTGATTTTTTCAGCTGTTTGTCCATTTATTAAATAAGGAAAAATGTCACAACTTAATATATTGTTTAACAGCGTGGAATACAAATGCAAATAAATCTAGAAAGATATATACTTATTGCTCTAAAGAATGTAATTTAATTCTTTTTAATTAAGTTACAGCTTTAAACAGGTACGTATTCGTAAATGACTTAAAGATTCTTAATTTTTGAAGTACCATTGAATTTTTAATTTTTATTTAAATTTATTTTTTAAATTTTTCAATAATTTTCATATTAAATGTTAAAAGAATAATTTAAATTTTATGTTCTCATAATATTTAATAATTAAATTATTCTTTAAATAAAATTATTTCTGAAATTATTTTTTCTGCAAACACATCTGTATCAAGCTATCAACACTAAATTATTTTATTTTTGAAATTTTTACCTTTTAATTTTTTATTTGAAGTGCTTTAAAATTATCCTTTCTTTTTTTTTTAAATTATTTTTCGCCGTTATTTTGTTGACTGATGTATCGACTAGTTTTTAAATGTTAAGAATTTATGTGTCTGAAAAGCATTATTTGTTTACTAGTATCAATTTATTTTAATGTTTAGTTTCAGTACATATTTACAATAATTCTTGTATTCCTATATTTTGGATTCAATAATGATTCCTATATTTTATCGATTTTCTCGAAAAAAAGACACAACTGGCCCTTAGAAAGAAAGAAAATTGTTTTTATTTACTGGAGGAAAAAAGGCTTTAATGCTTCACATATACACTCATGTCCATAAATTAAGGATAATGAAGTTCAGGCAAAGAAAGAGACAGAAGCAAAACAAATTTGACTTATTTGTAAAGTCTATTTATTAAACAAAGGGTAAAGAGCAAAAAAGATGCTATATGTTTGACATAATTAATAAAAATTGCGATTTTTACTCCCTGGAGCAAATTTCAAAAAAAAGAACCTATTTACAAAAAAACAGTTTAACACGGTTAGTATGCTGGTTAATATGGAGTATGTCTCCCGGACGATGCAATACAGGCCTTACAACGTCTAGGCATGCTGAGTATCAAATTATCAATCTGATCTTAGGGAATATTACACCACTCATCAAGCAATGCCCTCCGAAGTTCCAGTTGACAGGTGGGAGGGGGTTGACGGCTGCAATTCGTCGGCCAAGCATATCCCACACATGCTCTATTGGATTCAAGTCCGGTGAGTATGCTGGCCAATCCATACGGGTGATATCCTCCAATTGAAGGCATTCGTCTATAATGTTTGCACGGTGAGGACGGGCGTTGTCATCCATAAACAGAAATTCAGAACCCATGGCGCCCCGAAACAAACGTACATGTTGTTTCAGAAGGGCACATCCCGATAGATGTGGCCTGTCATCGTTACACTCTGAACATGCAGGTCAGTTCTGGAACCAAGAATAATTCCTCCCCAAACGAGCCATCCTGCACGACCGTAACGGTGTCGTTCAATGGTGTTCTCTTGGTGGTAACGGGTACCTGGCCCTCTCCATATGAAAGTCCGGCGAGAATCAGACTGCAAACTAAACCTGGACTCGTCGGAAAACATCCCACAAGACCACTGTTGCGGTGTCCACAATGCATGCTCTCTACTCCAGGTTAATCGCAGGCGACAGTGAATTGCGTTAAGTGGAACACATCTGACAGGCCTACGAGCATAGAGACCAATGTGCCCTAAGCGTCTGTACACGGTCTGCCGTGAAACTGTCGTACCGGTAGCTGAAGAGAGCTGACGAGACAGGTCTGATGCTGTGCTCCGTCTGTTTCTTTTGGCAGTAACTGCTAAATACCGGTCCTCACTCGGCGTTATATCTTGGGGGCGACCTGTGCTGTAACAGTTACTCACATTACCATCATGTTGGAATCGTTGCCAAAGCCTGGAGATGACACTCTGGGCGATTCCAAGTTCCTCGGATACTTCCAGCTGGGTATGTCCACATTCCAGTCGTCCGTTAATTCTACCACTTAAAAAATCCTCCAAATGCTTCCTTTGTGCCATAACTATGCGTTTATTGCACTGAAATGCTTTTAAAGCGCTTGTGAACAATTTTACTTCTTTGCCACCATTCCTTATATACCTCTCTTACACTCACGTCATTGTGACGTACTATCCGCGCCATCTAGTGGTTTCCTGTAATTTGCATATTCTTCTTCAAGATGTGTGTGAAAATTCTACAGGTGAAATTTTTATTTTAGAGTTCAATTTCTGTGTGATTCTGAATTATCCTGAATTTATGGACATGAGTGTATCAATCCCTACTTTAGAATATAATTATTTTTTAACATTTATGATATTTATGTAGATATTTTTCCGCTAGTATGTGATTGCTGCTGTTAATCGTTGCCTATTATTAAAAGAGAATTGAGAGACTTTTCAATTAACTTTGTCTTGTAAATAATTGTTCATTTGAATGATTTTTTTATGAAATAAAAATAAAATAGCAATTTATAAATAATAATACGAAATATATTTTTTGTTCGGAATAAATAAAATAATTCTAAACGGGAAAAAAGCAACTTGTGAACTTTTTATTTTTTTTATGAAACTGTATCTTGAAATCTTCTCACAAATTCGTTCTGAATTTCTAAATTATTAGATTGAATTCTCCATAGAAAGCATTACGGAATGTGGTTCAAAGTATCTAATAGTTATGTTTATAAGGAAAGAGAATACATTTATATTTGATTTTATGAAATGATTTTGTGAAATTATATACAATTACTAAACATATCACATATTTTGGGATTCATAAAAAATAATAAGTGAAAACATAATCTTGACCTTTATTATTGGATGAATCTGCATAATTTCATACTATTTTGCAATTTAATTGAAGGTATATAACATGAAAGCTAATTTAAATGAAGCTTCATTTACAAATAATTGACTTTAACATATATTTAATTACGAAAACTATACTGAAGAAACTTTAAAATAATGTTAACATTCCTTTAACGCATCGAAACTTGACGCCAAACTTAACTTTAAGTGGAATAAATCAATAGAATCTAATTTCAATTTACTGTGCAGTCCAGTTAAAAAGTTTTGGAGTCTGGTAATCGATACTTCTTCACGACGACAACGTTTACATTTTCTGTAAAAGTAACTGCCTGCTACGTCCTTAAAACGTTTAAATGATTTCTAACTTTTCGAAAAATACCCGAGTTACGGGTTCTCGGCCGAAGTTGGAAAATTCCTCGTTAATGGGAAAAAACAAGTTTCAGGGTCTCAGAAATACCTCAAATAATATTTAATGTTCTGAATAATATTTAATGTAATGACTTTGCAAAAACTGGAAATGAGCGAGTTCCTTTTCGCTGCCATGTTAGTAGAAACTATGATTAGGGAAACGTTGCGTGATTGATCATTTAATAAACTTGTTGGGTCTGAAGTTCCATGAGAAGGGATATTCAGAGCATTAAATATTTGTTTTTAATGGCCTTCTTTCGCCTTCGAAGAGGAGCATCGATGGTGGAAAATTCTCCGTCGTCTATCTATAAAGAATCGCAGAGTTTATCATGCTTGTTCATGGTGCAACTTCTCCAAACTGAATGATTTTTATCATAAATTTATTGCCGATCTTATTTTCTTAATATAATATACCAGTTTGTTTAATAAATTCAATTATTTAAAAAAAATTCCTTCATCTCTTGTGGCTTTTTTAGGAAACATTTGTCGTTAAAACAATGGAAATGAATAATTAAAAATTATATGTGCTATATTTTTAAACAAATATAGCTAATGAAAAATAGAAGTTAATTAATAAAAACGTTTAATGAAGTTAAAAACATTTAACATTGCTTCAATTTTCTTAAATTGATTAGAAAGTTTTTTTAAGTATAGTGCTTGTAAAACTTGAATCGAAAGCTAGTTTTATCTAATTTCTAGATTTCTGTTTTAACTAGAACCTAAACATTTATCACGTGTCGAAATGTACTTTCATTGTGTACAGTTTCCGGAAAGAGATGTCCTCAATTAAGAATGATTCATGGCGCTCTCGCAAGGGACGTCGACTTCTCAATGAAAGAGGTCAAGACAGATGGATCGGACATGCTGGAAAATGCATTCTTCTTCCAAGAATAGGTGTGAGTTACAGGGTTCACTCTGACAGATGACGACATGCATTGCTGCTGCCCATGCTTGAAAATCATTAGAAGAAAAGACCGTATTGACCGTGCGTGCTTAAGAGGAGACATGAGAAGAAAGTTTTTGCTTTTAGTTGTGGGCGTGTCTGTTGAGTTGAGAAATAAAAAAACCTACAGCTCTTTAAAAAAAAAAATTTAATAGTGTTTGAAAAAAAAAATAAAAGGAAATGAAACATGTACTGGTTTGGTGATTGATTCCATTTAAAAAAAAAATGAGAAAAATAATTATCATGTTTAAGTATTTTTAAGAAGAAAAACAATCTTTCCACGAGTAATATCAAACGAACATTGTGCAATTGTTGTTTCAGTTAAATGGATTAATAAAAAAGGCATGGTGATGAGTATTATTAAATTGTAACATCAAAAGAGAAATAAATTCACTTTTATAAATCAACAGATTGTTCATTCCATCTTAACTTTATTTTAAAACAGACATTAATTTAATATTATAGAAAATTATTATATATTTAAATTTTGTTCCTTATCCTTTTATGATTGCTTATAAGATAGTTTTCATAGTTTTAAACAGATATATCTAAAATTTGTATATCTGAAATTTGCCATACCAATACATTTTTAAGAACTTAATAATATATTGAGCCTGATGACTGAGTGGCTAAAGGTTTGGACCTTCATACCATAGGCTTTGATTTCTAGTCCCGGCGGTGCCATGGATGATTGTAGGGCTCTGAAATCCACTTCAGACTGCAGGTCACGGTCTACTACTCTCGCCAAAAAGTAAGACCAATTATTTTTTTTCAAAAGCTCTTTATTTATTTTTCCAAATTTATTTCATCGCCTTCAACGTAATCTCCTCCGGACACAATGCACTTATACCAACGTTTTTTTCCAATCCTTTATGTATGCTAAAAAGTCATTGGTAGGGATAGCTTTTCGAAGGGCGTTGCGATTCACATTGAATCTCTTCAATACACTCAAACCGGTAGCCCCAGAGTGGTATTTTGAGTTTAGGAATAGCCAGAAGACGAATTTACTTTTAAAAAGGGACATTATAAATCATGTGATATTTGTCTCATTTTCAGACGTTAATATTTGTCCAGAATGGATATATCTGAAAATTTTATGGAAAAAAATGAATCTAGTCTATTTTTTTTTATTGCTTCCATTTATCTAAATTGATTATAAAGTTTTTTTAGAGAGATTATAGTTCGTGTAAAACTTGAAGCGAAGTTTTCAAGTATAGTGCGTGTACAACCTTAAACGAAAGCTAGTTTTATCTAATTTCTAGATCTAGATTTCTTCTGTATCTAGAACCTAGACATTTATCAATGGTCGAAATGTACTTTCATTGTGTATGGTTTCTAGAAAGAGATGTCCTCAAGAATTAAAAATGGTTCACGGCCCTCTCGCAAGAAACGCTGACTTCTCAATGAAAGAGGTCAAAACAGATGGATCCGACATGCTGGAAAAATGTGTTCCTCTTCCAAAGAATGGGTGTGCGTTGCAGTTTATCAAGTTCGCTTTGACAGATGGCGACATGCATTGCTTCTGCCCATGCTTGAAAATCATTAGAAGAAAAGACCGTATTGACCGTGCGTGCTTAAGCGAAGGAGACATGAGAAGAACTTTTTCTTTTAGTGGTAGGCGTTTCTGTTTTGTTTGAGCAATAAAAAAAGACCTACAGGCTCTTTAAAAAGAAAAAAATTTAATAGTATTTGAAAAAATAACGAAAAGCGAAATGAAACCTGTAATTTTTTGGTGATTTTTTATATTTTAAAAAATGAGAAAAATAATTTTCTGATTTAAATATTTTTAGAAGAAAATCATTTAAACGAGTAATGTCAAATTAACATTAATGATATTAGTTGTATAAATTAAATGGAATAATAATAAATACATTGTGATGAGTATTATTAAATTGAAGGATCAAAAGAGAAATAAATTAACTTTTTATAAATCAACAGATTATTTATTCCATCTAGACTTTATTTTAATACAATCGTTTATTTATTAATACAGAAAATTATTTTATATTTAAATTTTAATCTTCAATTTTATAAGGTTGTTTTCTTAGTTTTAACCGATGTATCTAAAATCTGATATTCCATAAGAACTTGATAATATATTGGGGCCTGATAGCCGAATGACTAACGCTCTGGCCCCTTGATGCCACAGGGTTCCAGTCCCAGCAATGCCAGGGATGCTTGTAGTGCTTCGAAATTTACTCAAAACCATAGGTTCCGGTCTAATATGACTATTGGGGCTGATAAACCTACCCAGTAAAAAAGAAAATATCTCCTATCTGCCAGCCACGAGGTTGATGTTAATGAAGAAGATAATATATTAATGCTTTTGAAAACAATAATTTTTCTTAATAATAATGACTTAAAATCAGTTTTAGGAAATGGTCAATAAGATTTATATCTAGCCTAAAGTTTTATACAGAAAAGGAATGGATAAAATTGTAAAACATTATTTAGAAATAAAAACATTTTGTTGCTACTAAATGTCTATTGGAAAACTTTGATACTGTTATATCACACACGTTTGCTAGCACATGGCTGGCCATGTTGAATTGAAGCCATGCTAGATAAGAAAATTGAAGGAAAGTTATATTCGTTGTCTATCATATAGAACTATTTTAACAATAGATCGGTAATTCTTTCAATGAGAGCTCATTGTGTATCAACGAATATTTCATGATTTATTTTTTGGGATTTTATTGAAAATGTCCAAAATGGCAGAAATGTTTAATATAAACATTATATTCACCCATTCTTAAAATAAATTCTGAGAAAATATTTAAAAACGTATCCTTCCACGTCAGGCAGTGACTTTGTTCAATTGAAATGTATTTTTAATGGAAAATATCTAATATATTAATTGATTTATATTAGATTTATTCTTAAAAACAGAACATCATCGCATTTGATAAATTCTTATAGTTTATAATTATTTTCATGCAAAGAAAACTTATATTATATATTTATAATATAAGTTTACTTATTGTGATAAATAAGTGATTCCGTAACTTTAAAAAAAAAAAAAAAAGCTGTAAAACATTTTTATCATTTATTTTAAGCATTAGCTTTACAGGATATGAGTTTCATTAACGATAACTGTTCCTATATGGCCAATTATGTAGTATACACCTTCTTAGCCTTTTAATTTATATTTAAAAAAGAGGCATTTATCAACATAAACATCGTTATCGTTAAACTATGGCCAAAAGGGCAATTTATTTAACACGCATCAGGATGAAACAAAAACAAAAGAGAATATTTTAAGACATGAATAAATTAAGAAGAACCTTCTTACATAAAAGTGAAAATTAATACTAGTATAAGTATCCAACTTTATTTAAAAACTAAGTTAATAATACGATAGTTATTTTTAAATGAATTAGCGTAAAATATTACAGAAAATCAGCGTCTGTAGATTAAAATGAAAATAAACTAGTTCCGTTCCTTGTTAAGGGAATCCTCATGTTGACAAGGATTAACGTTGTTATATTAACTTTGAACAAAAATGAAGACAAATTAAAAAAAAAAAAAAAAAAAAAAAAAGTGATTATAATCACATTAATAATTCCTACTAAATAAAATTCAGGTGAATATTACACGCGTCACTCTACAGAAATAATCCAAAGGGTAGTGATTTTTTTTTTTCAACTCAGCAAGATGCTGAGTTTGCAAATTCCAAGTAGGCTTTAGAATTTAAGGAACACTATCACTACATAAAGTAGAAAAATCCTTTTAATCCTGAAAAGATTGCATATCATTTTTCTTTGCATTTTCAATATAGGAAAAAAGATTTTGTTTCATATTCTTTTCTCGAAAAATCATTACAGTGGTATTTGAAAGTTGAATAAGATTAAATAAAGGAAAAAAAAAAAAAGAATCTAATATTTGTTTTCAAAATTCGTGTTTAGAAACGGGATACTTTAACGATTTAATTTTGCAAATTTATTCCCGGCATAGACTGCTACTAAGTAAAAGATTAGTTTGGAAACTGCTAAGGCAAAAAAAAAAAAATAATAATTTAATATATTTTTTTACGATGCGTAGAAAAGTGAGTTATTTACATATTTTCTTTTTTTCATTAAATCACTTTGGGATTTCTGAAAATTGCTTTGTCCTTTAAGACTTTCGGCACAAAAATTTCTATTTAATTTTATATTTTTTAGTTTATATTTAATGCATCTAATTTTTAAAAAGGAGAGAAATAAATTTAGTAACACTCAATTTTATTAATAAAGATAAAAAAAAAACACACTTTTATTTAATAATTTCCACTTTTCGGATGGTTATTTATTAAATAAGGAGAAAAGGCCCAACTGAATATATTAATTGTTTCATAGCTTGGAATATAAATTCAAAAAAAAACTAGAATGATATATGTTTATTGCTCTAAAGAAGGTAATTAAATTATTTTTAATTAAGCTACAGCTGTATAAAGGTAAGTATTTCCAAATGATTTAAAGATTCTAATTAATTTTTTAGTAACATTGAATTTTATTATTTTTATATAATTTGTATAAATATTTTATTTAAATTTATTATTTATTTTTATTTAATTTTATCATTTTCTAAATTTTCACCTAATTTTCATATTAAATGTTAAATACTAGAAATATTTTAAGTTTTATGCGGTCATATATTTAATAATTTATTTATTTTTATATATAAATTACTATAATTTTTCTTGAAAACACGCCCGTATCAATATTAAATTGTTTTATTTTTGAAATTTTTACGTTTTATTTAATTTTTACTTGGAGTGCTTTAAAGTTATCCTTTCATTTTTAATTAATTTCGGCGTTATTTCGTTGTTTGAACTGTTGTGTTAATTTTTAATTGTTATGAATAAAGGCATCTGAAAGGCATTATGATTTAGTATCAACTTATTTTAATGTTTAGTTTCAGTACATATTTACAATAATCCTTCTATTTCTATATTTGGGATTCAGTAATGATTCCTATATTTTTTAATTTTCTCGTAAGAAAGTTTAAGAAGAATGCTCCCAACAAAGATGAAAATCTTTTATGTCGAATTTAAGTTTTTTGTCGCGACATTAATCGTATACTTGCCTTTGGATCGGTTCATATAGATTTATTTGGCTTGTCGCTATATGGTCATTTTGTGCACACTTTGGGCTAATTAGGCTGGGACCTGCAGTTTAGCATAGATTCCGAACCACTAACATGCTTGAATGGTACTGCCAGTTATTCGGGCCAGAAGCCTGTGGTACCAAAGGCCAGAGCGCTAGCCAATTGGTCATCAGGCCGAGGGTTCATATAGAGGAATAAGTGTTAAAACCGCGGTTGAAAATTTTCGTTTTTCCTCTGTTTAGAAACATCGACGTTTTTATTTATTTTTGCAATATTCATTGAAATTCAAAAGTAAAGAGTTAAGATGAATAACCACCAAAATTTCAATGATGGAATAAAGCTGCGAATTTCAGGATGACTGCAAGTTTGTACTGATTGAAGTAGAACTTAAATGTAATGGATAACAATGTGTCCAATTCATTAGCTAAACTTGTGTGAGGAGCCTTTCATGAGCTAACCCTGTGCCCAATAGAACGCGGCTAGCATCGTGTCCAATATAACAAGTTTAAGGGTACTGCATACGTTGAGAGAAAAATTTAGGAAAATCATTGAAGAGCTTGGCTGGGTCGAACGACCATGAGCAAAGACATGTAATCTTAAGAAAGGTTATTCAAAGCATCTTGGTGAAATCTCTCGCGATCTTCAGGCGACCATGGAAACCCATGTTTCAAGAATTACTGTTTCAGAAAACTAAGGAAGAGATACACATTTTTTGCATTTTACCCACTCCTGCTACAGAAAAGCCAGTTTATACATAATTCAGAGAGATCAATGGGGAACCGTACTTTTCTGTGATGTTCTCAACTTACGACCATGTTAAAAACACAAGGGACCCGATACCTGTGTCCCAACATATAAATAAAAGAAACCCATGGAATTAAAGTCATCGTTCCAAATGGAAGCACATATCCTGATGTTTTTGTCACAGGTATTATGAATACAGAAAACATAACGATGAGAGTTATGTCTGTCCTTATTTCCCTTTTATAGTTTAAAGCAAATCCCTATAAGGCTCATATGATCAATGACTTTCTGGAAAAAAAGTATTTTCGCTGGATAAATTTGTCAGTACCAGTCTGCTATACGGGTTTCCAAGCTTGTAGAGCATACTTAGATTATCTAGGAGATTAGTTGCCTACCTCCTCTCTGAACCCTCAGTGTTGGAGGAGGAGGATCCAATGCCCCATGGTCTCATAAATTGCCTGATTATGAATTCCCCAATAAGTGCTACATAATTGCAAGAGGGGAGCATACTCCCCATTGACTAATTTTTTTGGTAATTTAAGCTTTGTTTTAGACACTCCGAAACTAATGACTATTACACACGGTTATACATGAATATAGTACTTATGTGGCATTTTTTTTGTACAATACCAAATTATGTACATGCCTAATTTCATTGCAATCTCTACAGCAGTTTCTGGAGATATTCCCACGAAAGCGAAAATTCGTTTTGCTTTTTTTGAACATAAAAAGTAGTTTAAGTTTCACTTTTTAAGTTTCTTTAATTAAATTAAAACGCACTTTTTTTTCAATAGTATTATTCAGGATATTTATATTGAAGTTAAATGTATATATTTCTTTTTTGCATTTTATAATTTGCTTATATTTTTAAAATATATAATACATATTTTTTATATATAGACATAATATTTTTAAAATATATTATATAATAGAAATAGAAATTAGTAATATTGTTATAATGAAGGCCACATTAAGTCAACTTTGTTGGTTAATGAATGAAGGACACTGTTAAAATAAGTTAGCAATGATCATTATTATTAATTGTTTAGATAACTTTATGTCACTTGTTTTATAATTAATTTACCTAGATTTGTACCACAAAATTTTATTTCTAAAATGCTATCTAGATAAAATTACATTCAATTTCATTAATGCCAGTCATCCATATTCATGACATTTATTTATCATTAATCAGACGAACTTAAGGAGGTTGCATTTATATTATAACATTTTATTAATAGTATATATTTAACAAGCATTTGACATTGCATTCTATCTGCGAATATTCTTATAATTTTTAAAATCTGGAAATAAATATCTATTATTTTAAAATTCAGAAAAAAAAAAATTTTGATTAGTTAATTTTATTCTTGAATATTATGAATGGTACTATACGACTTTTATACTATCAACACATAAACTAGACTCATATTTTCAAAAATTTATTTTAACTTGAATTTCACGTAACCAATTCACAAATTTGAGTTTTTAAAAATGGAAAGAAATAATATTTTGAAAAGCGAAGTGTTGACGCTGCCCTGTAAACCCTCTTCCCATCATTAATTTAAATGTCACTGTAACTAGTCATTCAGCTTATTTGATATTAAAAGTACATTAATAAAGAGTTTTACGTATTAAAACTTTCCAAACCATTGTTATGGAGGAAAGCCTTTTTAAAAATTATAAATAATTGATGAATAATGAGGATTTTGTGCAAAATAGTTAAATATTTAACGATAGAGGTTATTTATTAAGGATGTTCTGTTTTTAAACTTCTTCACAAAATATGATAGATTATACGTAAACGTTTTCTTCTGTGGTATAAAAAACAACTTGTGACATAATATTAGCCATAATAAAATAGCTATTCTGAAAAAAATTTTATGAGTCAGGTTCTTTAATATTTTAAATTTTTAACTGGAACTAGCATGCCAATCCCTAGCATTCCACAAATTGGAACTTATTCAATGGATTAAATTACGTTAAGCCAAATTACCTTATTTTCTTTATAATTAATTACATGTTAAGTGTCTCAAAATGTACTGTTTACCAGAACTTTTCACTTATCCCAAATATTTATAGACAAAAAGTTTTTAAATTTAAGTTTCTCAGGATCATGTCGATGTATTTATAAACTGCAATAATAGGTATTTTGTTTTGCTTTATGATTTTTTTATCAATTTAAATGAAATGCTCATATTATATTGTAATTATGTATTATGTTTATTGTAAATATTACATAGTCATCTAATATCGTACTAACGTATGTCTTACAATTTAATTTTGATCATATTGCTTTTTCTTCATTTTATTCTTCATTGTCTTTTAACTTCTATTGTTTATTGTACATTCTTATCCTATTTCAGCCAATGAAATATCAAAAGTGAGTAGTGGCAGTTTTTCATTGAAATTTTCTACATTCCTACTCGAGCAGCTCTCTTTGAAAATTATTCAATATTCACTAAGCCCTGCTTTCCCATTCACCGTTATATTGCCACAGTTTTCTTCCTAAGAATATTTTTATCTGAAATTCTAAAAGGTAAGTAAATTGATGTGGTAGGCAGCTTTAGACGCATTGATGTGATATGACGTAGTTTAACAAGTTTTTGAATAATTTTTGAAAACCACAATTCACCCCTTTCTAAATCAAGATTGGAGTTGGCAATGCTATTGGAGAGTTTTTGCATACCGTACGTTAGTAACCGTAGGGCGTCCGTTAGTTTTTTCTCCCTAGCGCGCTTGCTCATAGGAAACATTATTACAGATACGCATGCGCAGTTTCCTACGAGCATGCGCGATAGGAGAAAAAGCTAACGGACGTCCTACGGTAACTAACGTACGGTATGCAAAACTCTCTATTGTCTTCAGTGTGTCCGATATTCAATCCTTGGGACAAGATCAGCTCTATAGGCTAACACGCGGGAATGTTGAATTTATTTTTTATAAGTACGGAAAAATAAGAAACTGGTTCTTAGAAATAAACTGTTTTTATTTACTAGAAAAAAAAAAAGGCTTCAATCCTTCACATTTAATAATCCCTACTTGTAGAATATAATTACTTTTTAACATTCATGATGTTTGTGTAGCTATTTTTACACTAACAATTGTTTGCTGTTGTTAATCTTTGCCGATTATCAAAAGAGAATGGAGAGACTTCTCAATTAATTTTAATTATCTTGTAATTAATTGTTCATCTTAATGAATTTTTATGAAATAAAAATATAATAATTTATAATACTTTAAATAATATTTATAATATTTTAATACATAATTTATATATTATAATATAATTTATAATATTTTAATAATATTTAATTATTTACAATATATAATATTTTAAATAAAATAATACAAAATAAATATATTTTTACGGGAATAAATAAAATAATTCTAAACGAAACAAAAAGCATCTTGTGAATTTTCATTACATTAATTATCAAACTGTATCGTGGAAATATCTCACAAATTCTCTACGCAATCTCTTTAATATTTCTATTACCTTCGTTTTTAGTAATACGAACGTAAAGTATATACCTATAATTTAAAAAATATATCTTACGCTGGTAGCAATTTGTGTCTCTCTTAATCCAAACGGTTTGGATATTCAGGCTCTATAGAAAACATCACAGAATATGGTGAAAGTATTTAGTAGGTATGTCTATAAGAAAATGCGATACATTTATATTTGACTTTATGAAATGATTTTGTAAAATTATATACAAATTAATACAAATACTAAACATATCTTATATTTTGGGACACATAATTAAAAATGAAACACATAATCTTCGCATAATTATTGGATGAATCTGCATAATTTCATACTATTTTTAATTGAATTGAAGGTATATATTATGGACGCTAATTTAAATGACATTTCATGTACAATTAATTGACTTTAATATATATTTAGTTACGAAACTTTAAAATAATGTTAACATCCCTTTAACGTATCGAAACTTGTCGCCAAATTACAATTTACTGTGCAGTCCAGTTAAAATATTTTGAAAAGTTTGGTAATCGATACTTCTTTACGACGACGACGTTTAAATTTTCTGTAAAAGTAATTGCTGCTACATCCTTAAAACGTTTAAATGATTTCTAACTTTTCGAAAAATACCCGAGTTACGGGTTCTCGGCTCAAGTTGGAAAATTCCTCGTTAAGGGGAAAAACAAGTTTCACGGTCTCAGAAATACCTCGTTAAGACTTTGCAAAACTGGAAATGAGTGAGTTCCCTTTTCGCTACCATGGTAGGGAAACCATGATTAGAGAAACGTTGCGTGATTGATCATTTAATAAACTTGTTGGTTCTGAAGTTCCTTGAGAAGGGATATTCAGAACATTGAATATTTGTTTTTAATAGCCTTCTTTCGCCTTCAAACTCGCATCGATGGTGGGAAATTTTCCTCCGTTTATAAAGAATATCGGAATTTATCATGCTTGTTCATGGTGTATCGTCTCCAAAATGATTGAATTTATCTTAAATTCATTGACGATCATAGTTTCTTAACTTAATATATCTGTCTAATTGAATTTATTAAATAAAAATTTTCTTTATCTCTTGAGGGTTAAAACTATGAAAATGAATAACAATTTTAAAAATATATATGTGCTATTTGTTTTTAACAAATGGTGTTATTTAAAAATTATTAGAAATTTATAAATAAAAATGTAATTAATTTCTGAATTTTTAAGAAATACTTTTTATAAATATTAGTTTTTCAATATTAGATCCAAATTTAAAAATACTGAAAGTCGTTTAAAATTTTAAAATAAAGTTAGAATATAAATAACAGTTTTATGAAAATATTTTATTAATTTTATAAAATGTTTCGTATCTATAACAACGTAAATTAAAAAATAATGGAATTACGCCAAATAATTTAGGTAATGACAATGACTTCAATATAAAGTTTTTCCAAGTACAGTGCGTGTAAAACTGAAGCGAAAGCTAGTTTCATCTAATTTCTAGATCTAGATTTCTTCTGTATTTATCACATGTCGAAATGTACTTCCATTGTGTATAGCTTCTGGCAAGAGATGTCCTCAAGAATTAAGAATGATTCATGGCGCTCTCGCAAGAGTTGACTTATCATTGAAAGAGGTCAAGACAGATGGATGCTGGTTAAAACAAGTTCACTTTGACGGATGACGTATTGCCGATGGTTGAAAATCTTAGAAGAAAAAACCGTATTGACCATGCGTGAAAGAGTAGCAGACACGAGAACATTTTCTTTTAATGGTGGGCGTTCCTGCTGCGTTTGAGAAATAAAACACCCACGCAGGCTCTTTAAAAGGAAAAAAAAAAAAGACTTTAATAGCGTTTGAAAAAAATAACAAAAAAGGGAAATAAATGAACGCATTAATGTTTTGGTGATTGATTCCATTTTTAAAAATGATGAGAAAAATAATTATCCGGAACAAATATTTTTAAGAAGAAAAACAATCTTTTAAACGACTAATGTCAAATGGACATTTGCGCTATTGTCGTTTTAGTTAAATGGATTAATAAAAATAATGCATGGTGATGAATATTAATAAATTGAAGCATCAAAAGAGAAATAAATTCTGTTTTAACAACAGATTTTTCAACAGATTGTTCATCCATCTGGACTTTATTTTAAAACAGCCATTAATTTAATAATACAGAAAATTATTTTATATTTAAATTTTCTTCTTCATTCTTCTAAGGTAGTTTTCTTAGTTTTAAACAGATATATCTAAAATCTGTTATTCCATAAGAACTAGATAATATGCTGGGGGCTGATGGCCGAATGACTAGCGCTCTGGCGCTTGATGCCACACGTTTAGAATCCCAGCAATGCCATGGATTCTTGTAATCGTTCGAAATTTACTCTAAGCCATAGGTTCCGGTCTAATATGACTGCTGGTCTGATAACCCTAGCCCGTAAAAGAAAATTTCTCTTATGTCGAAATCTGCCAGTAGCACTAGCCAATGAAGAAAATATCTCGAAATCTGCCAGTAGCACTATAAGTAGCCAATGAAATATCTCTTAAAATAGTAGCACTTAATGCCAATTTCTCTTATGTCGAAATCTGCCAGTAGCACTATAAGTAGCCAATGAAGAAAATTTCTTATTAAGTAGCACTATAAGTAGCCAATGAAGAAAATATCTTTATGTCGAAATCTGCCAGTAGGTCAATAAGAAAATATATTAATGTTTTCGAAAACGATAATTTTCTTAATAATAATGTTTTAGGAAATGGTCAATAAGATTTATTTCAGCCTAAAGTTTTAAGAAAAGGAATGAATAAAATTTTAAAACATTACAGTACAGAAATGAAAACATTTTATTGCTACTGAAAGTCTACTGGAAAATTTTGATGACGTTATATCACACATGTTCGCTAACACATTTTGGGCCATGTTGGATTGAATCCATGTTGGATAAGAAAATTTGAAGAAAAAGTTACATTCGTAGTCTCTCAAATAGAACTATTTAAACAGTCGATCGATAGTTTATTCAGTGAGAAATCATGGTGTAAAAATCGTCCAAGTTTTTCATGATTTTTTTTCGTTTTTGTCACGTTTAATATAAACCATTCTCCCATTCGTTAAAAATATTTTAAAAAGAACTTTAAAAAAATGCATCTTTTGAAGGCAGGAAGTCACATTTTTCAATTGAAAAGTATTCTTAACGGAAAATACCTAACAGATTAATGGATTTATTGTAGATTTATTCTTAAAAACGGACATCATCGCATTGATAAATTCTTATTGTTTATCATGCAAATGAAAACGTATTTATGATATATAAATTTACTTATTATAGTAAATAAGTGATTCCGTAACTTCTGTTAAAACGTTGTATGTTATTTTATCATTTATTTTGAGCATTAATTTCACAGGGACATAAATTTTATTAACGCTTACTGTTCTTTTATGACCAATTTTGTAGTACACACTTTCTAAGCTTTTTAATTTATATTTAAAAAAGGCATTTATCAACATAAACATAGCATCATTATGTTCAAGGAATGTATCGTTATAAATATGCCAAAAGGGCAATTTGTTTAACACACATCAAAACAAAAGAGCATATTTTAAAACATGAATAAATTAAGAAGAACATTTTTACATAAAAGTGGAAATTAATACTAGTACAAGTATCAACCTTTATTAAAAAACTAAGTTAATAACACGATGCTTATTTTAAAATGCTAATTAGCGTAAAATATTACAGAAAATCGGTGTCTGTAGATTAAAATGGAAATAAACGAGTTCCGTTCCTTGTTAAGGGAATCCTCACATTGACAAGGATTAGCGTTGTTATATTAACTTTGAACAAAAATGAAGATAAATTAAAAAATAAAAAAAAGTGATTATAATCACATTAATAATTCCTACTAAATAAAATTCAGGTGAATATTACACGCGTCACTATACAGAAATAAACCAAAGGGTAAAGATTTATTTTCCAAAAAGCAAAATGCTGAGTTTGCAAATTCCAAGTAGGCTTTGGACAGAATATAAGGAATAATATCCCTACATAAGGTAGAAAAATCCTTTTAATCCCGAAAAGATTGCATATCATTTTTCTTTGCATTATCAATATAGGAAAAAACGATTTTTGTTTCATATATTTTTCTCAAAAATCATTACGGCGGTATTTGAAATTTGAATAAGATTAAAAAAAGTAAAAAAAACGAATCTAATATTTGTTTCAAAATTCGTCTTTAGAAACAAGATACTTTAACGATTTAATTTTGCAAATTTATTCCCAGCATAGACTGCTACTAAGTAAAAGATTAAATCCTGCTAAAGGAAAAAAATGTAACATATTTTTAGATGCGTAGAAAAATGTGTTATTTACATATTTTCTTTTTCATTAAATCAGTTTGGGATTTCTGAAAAGTGCTTTGTCACTTAAGACTTTCGTCGCAAAATTTTTAGATTGAATTTAATTTTTTTGTCTATATTTAATGCATCTAGTTTTTAAAAAAGGAGAAATAAATTAGGAAACACTCCATTTTATTAATAAAGATTTTAAAAAAATAGAGAGTTTTATTCAGCTGTTTGTTTATTTCCTTTTTTTCAGCTGTTTGTTTGTTTATTTATTAAATAAGGAAAAATATCGCAATTGAATGTGTTAATTGTCCTACTACCTGGAATACAAATGCAAATAAAACTTGAAAGATATATGCTTATTGCTCTAAAGAAGGCAAATAAATTCTTTTTAATTAAATTCATTAAAATATTTAAAAATGACTTAAAAATTCTAATTAATTTTTGAAGTAACATTGAATTTTATTTTTTTTATCGATTTTCTGGAAAAAAAGACTGAACTAGTTCTTATAAATAAAGAAAATTTTTTTTTATTTGCTGGAAAAAAAAGACTTCAATCATTCACTTATATTAATCCCTACTTGTATAATTATTTTTTAAAATTTATGATATTTATGTAGATATTTTTCCACTAGTATGAGATCGCTATTGTTAATCATTGCCTATTATCAAAAGAGAATTGAGACTTATCAATTATTTTTCTCTTGTAATTAATTATTCATCTTAATGATTTTTTTATGAAATAAAAATAAAATAGTAATTTACAAATAATAATACAAAATATATTTTTTTGTTCGAATAAATAAAATAATTGTAAACGAAAAAAAAAAAACAACTTGTGAACTTATCATTTTTATTATAAAACTGTATCTTGGAAATGTTCTCGCAAATTCTGTCTGAATTTCCAAATTATTAGATTGAATTCTCCATAGAAAGCATTACGGAATGTGGTACAAAGTATCTAGTAGTTATGTTTATAAGGAAAGGCAATACATTTATATTTGATTTTATGAAATGATTTTGTTAAAATTATATACAAATTAATGCATTTACTTAACATATCCCATATTTTGGAATTTAGAAAATAATTAAAAGTGAAAAACATAATCTTGAATTTATTGGATGAATCTGCATAATTTTATACTCCTTTTGCAATAGAATTGAAGGTATATAATATGTACGCTAATTTAAATCTGGTTTCATGTACAATTAAATGACTTTAACATATATTAAGTTACGAAAACTATATAGGAGAAACTTTAAAATAACGTTAGCATTCCTTTAACGCATCGAAACTTGTCGCCAAACTTAACTTCAAGTAGAATAAATCAATACAATCTAATTTCAATTTATTGTGCAGTCCAGTTAAAAAGACTGAATTGAAAAGTCTGGTAATCGATATTTCTTTACGACGACGACGTTTACATTTTCTGTAAAAGTAACTGCCTGCTACATCCTTAAAACGTTTAAATGATTTCTAACTTTTCGAAAAATACGCGAGTTACGGTTTCTCGGCTGAAGTTGGAAAATTCCTCGTTAACAGGGAAAAACAACTTTCAGGGTCTCAGAAATACCTCGTTAAGACTTTGCAGAACTGGAAATGAGTGAGTTCCCTTTTCGCTGCCATGTTGGGGAAACCATGATTATGGAAACGTTGCGTGATTGATCATTTAATAATGTTCCTTTCAAGGAACTTCAGACCCAAATGTTGGGTCTGAAGTTCTTTGGAAAGGGATATTCAGAACATTGAATATTTGTTTTTAATAGCCTTCTTTGCCTTCAAAAGAGGAGCATCGATGGTGGGAAATTTTCCGTCGTCTCCTGCAAAGAATCGCGGAGTTTATCATGCTGGTCCATGGTGTTTTCCTCTCCAAATTGATTGATTTTATCTTAAATTTATTGTCGGTAAAAGTTTCATAATATAAGTTTATTACCTACTTTAATTTATTAAACAAAGATTTTTCATCTTTTGAGGTTTTTTAGGGAATTAGGTTGACATAGCAGAAATGAATAAGAATTAAATAATGTATATATATGTACTATTTGTTTTTAAGAAATAGCGTTATTTAAAAATTATTAGAAATTTATTAATAAAAATTAATTATTGTCCAATCATGCTTTGAGGAACACTAGGGTGAAGTTAAACATCTACCTTAGCCAGCACAGTCCCCGACCTCAGTATCATTGAACCGTTATGGTCTATTTTAGAACATTCAATAAGGAATCGATATCCTTCTCCGGCATCTCTCCCAGGACTTTCACAATATCTCCATGAAGAATGGTACAATATTCCTCTAAACAATATTCAGCACTTGTATGAATAGATTCCTAGGCAAATCCAAGCTGTACTAGTATTACATGACAAAGGATGTCCTACATTCTACTAATAAAGGATTCTTTATAAATCTATGGTGTTTCCATTATTTTGATAACCTCCTATACCACGTTAAGACTTTTCAAAACTGGAAATGAGCGAGTTCCCTTTTCGCTGCCATGTTAGGGGAAACCATGATTACGGAAACGTTGCGTGATTGATCATTTAATAAATTATATTTGTTGGATTAAATAATTGTGCCAAATTTTATACATATTAATATAATTACTAAACAACCACCACATATTTTTGCGATTCATAAAAAAATTACAAGTGAAAAACATGTTCTTGACTTAATTTAATTAATTCCATAATTTTATACTATTTTGCATTTAAGAAAAGTAATTGAATGGATGATATTAAATATGGACTCTAATTTAAATGAGGTTTCATGCATAATTAAATGACTTTAACTTATATTTAGTTACGAAAACTATACTGGGAAACTTTAAAATAATGTTGACATTCCTTTAGCGCATCGGAACTTGTCGCCAAACTTTAAGTTGTATAAATCAATAGAATCTAATTTAAATTTAGGGTGCAGTCCAGTTAAATGAAAAGTCTGGTAATCGATACATCTTTACGGCGACAACGTTTACATTTTCTGTAAAAGTAACTGCCTTCTATATCCTTAAAGCGTTTAAATGATTTCTAACTTTTCGAAAAGTACCCGAGTTACGGGTTCTCGGCAAGTTGGAAAATTCCTCGTTATGAGGGAAAAACAAGTTTCAGGGTCTCAGAAATACCTCGTTAAGACTTTGCAAAACTGGAAATGAGCGAGTTCCCTTTTCGCTGCCATGTTAGAGGAAACCATGATTACGGAAACGTTGCGTGATTGATCATTTAATAAATTTGTTGGGTCTGAAGTTCCTTGAGAAGGGATATTCAGAACATTAAATATTGTTTTTAATAGCCTTCTTTCGCCTTCGAAGAGGAGCATCGATGGGTGGAAAATTTTCAGTCGTCAACAAAGAATCGCAGAGCTTATCATGCTTGTTCATGGTGTATTCCTTTCCAAACTGATTGATTTTATCCTAAAATCCTTTGTATCTGTTATCCTATTGTTTTGTTCTCCTTTTACTGAATGAATTTACTGACGATCATAGTTAGATAATAAAACTGATATAATTTATTGATAAATTGAATTTATTAAACAAAAACTTTGTTCGTAAAATTCTAGAAAAAATTTGAAGTTAAAACAATGGAAATGGTTAACAATTTAAAAAAATATATGTGCTATTTGTTTTTTTAACGAATAGCTATATTTAAAAAATACTAACTATAACGTAATTAACGTTTCAATTTTTAAGAGATATTTTTTATGAATATAAAAATTTTGAATACTAATTCCAAACTATATTGAAAATGATTTAAAATGCAGTTACGATAAAAAAAAAATAAAGTTCATGTAAATATATAATCATTTTATTAATTTCGTAAAATTTTTATTTTCGTAGTCTTCTTTCTCCTTCAATGGAGAAGATTGCTGAGGAAATTTTCCGTCGTCTTCTACAAAGAATCGCGGAGTTTATCATGCTTGTTCATGGTGTATCTATCGTCTCCAAACTGACTGGTTTTATCTTAAATTTACTGATGATTGCAGTTTCTTAATTTAATATATCAGTTTATTATCTAATTGAATTTAATAAACAAAAACTTTCTTAATCTCGTGAGAGTTTTTTAGGAAAAATGTAAAGTTAAAACAATGAAAATGAATAATAATTTTAAAAATATATATGTACTATTTATTTTTAACAAATAGTATTATTTAAAAAAATGTTAGAAAATTTATTAATTAAAAGCATGTAATTAACGTTTTTAATTTTTAAGAAATATTTTTATAAATATGAATTTTTGAATACTAGATCCAGATTTAAAAAAAAATGTATTGAAAATGATTTAAAATGCACTTCGAATATAAAGAAAAATAGAATATAAACTTAAAAAAAAAAAAAATAAAATAATTGGAAATAAATTAAAGACGAATCAAAATTTTTTTCTATAAACTATTTTATAAAATTTTGAATATAGCAAATATAACATTTTATTTCTACCTATTAGGAAACTTATACCGAAATAAATTGCATAAAATAAAGAAAACATTTGAAACAAATAATTACATTTGCATTCTACTGTTTATGTTTCTAAGTAAATAATTAACTCATTGCATTTCTTTCAGCAATTTTTAAAATATTTATTACGAATTCAAAGAAAAGATAAATTTTTGATAGAATTTATAGATAATTATTTTAAAAAATAAGAGATACTTAAAAAACGAAATTATAAATCAAGTTTTATTTGTCCCATCTAAAGACGTTAACATTTGTTTAGTAATGGATATATCTGACAATTTTCAAGAAAATAATGGATATAATCTATATTTTTGATTGCTTCCATTTTCTAAATTGATTAAGAAATTTTCAAGTACAGTGGGTGTAAAAGTTGAAGCGAACGCTAATTTGATCTAATTTCTAGATCTAGATTTCTAGAACTTCATTTAATTTCTAGATTTCTTCTGTATCTAGAACCTAGACATTTATCACTTGTCGAAATGCACTTCCATTGTGTGTATAGTTTCTGGAAAGTGATGTCCTCAAAATTAAGAATGATTCATGGCCTCTCGCAAGACGTCGATTTCTCAATGAAAGAGGTCAAGACAGATGGATCGGACATGCTGGCAAAATGCATTCTTATTCCAGAATGGGTGTGCGTTACAGTTTATCAAGTTCACTTTGACAGATGAGGACATGCATTGCTTCGGTCGATGCTTGAAAATCATTAGAAGAAAAGACCTTATTGACGATGCGTGCTTAAGAGAAGGAGACATAGGAAGAACTTTTTTCTTTTAGTTGGGGACTTCCTGTTGCTTTCGTGAAATAAAAAACCTACAGCTCTTTAAAAAGAAAAAAAAAACTAGTAGCATTTAGAAAAATAAAAATAAAAAATTTAAATGAAACCAGTATTGTTTTGGTGATTTATTCCATTTTAAAAAATAAGAAAAATAAATATGCCGTTCAAGTATTTTTTTAAGAAGAAAAAATCATTTGAAAGACCAATATCAAATGGAAATTTGTGCAATTGTTATTTCAGTTAAATGGAATAATAAATAATTAATATTTTAGAATATTTTAGATTTAATTTTGCAGGACATAAATTTTATTAACGAGCTCTGTTCCTTTATGGCCAATTTTGTAGTACACACCTTCTTAGCTTTTTAATTTATATTTTAAAAAAGGAGCATTTATCAACATCATAGAATCATTATGTTCAGCGAGTGTATTGTTATAAATATGGCCAGAAGGGCAATTTGTTTAACACACATTAGGATGAAGCAAAACAAAAGAGAATATTTTAAAACATGAATACATTAAGAAGAACCTTTTTACATAAAAGTGGAAATTAAAACTAGTATAAGTATCAAACTTTATTGAAAAAAACTAAGTTAATAAAAGGATACTTATTTTTAAATGAAAATTAGCGTAAGTTATTACTGAAAATCAGTGTCTGTAGATTAAAATAAAAACAAGTAATATGAAAAAATTTTTTTTTAAGTCAATTCCTACTTTTTTTCCCACTATATTGCAAAAGTTCTTTATAAATAATTTTCATTCATTTTATCTATCTTCTACCATCTATTGGTAGATATATGCAACTTTAATCTAAAAAAAAATTAAAATTAATTAATTAAATTTAATTACTGAATTAATATTTGAAAAAACTGTATTAACATCAAGTGTCATTCACTACAAGTTAAAAAAATGTATTTAAACTTGAGTGGATGAATAAAAAGTATTTTATGAACAATTGAAAATTTGAACAAGATATATATATATATATAGGGAGACTGTGCTCTAATAGAAGGAATTGAATAAACCAGTTCCGTTCCATGTTAAAGGGAATCCTCAAGATGACAAGGATTAGAGCTGTTATATTAACTTGGAACAAAAATGAGGACAAATTTTAAAAAAAAGTGATTATAATCACATTAATAATTCCTATTAAATAAAATTCAGTTGAATATTACACGCGTCACTGTACAGAAATAAACCAAAGGGTAATGATTTTTTTTTTTTTTCAATTCAGCATGATGCTGAGTTTGCAAATTCCACGTAGGCTTTGGAATGTAAAGAACACTATCCCTACATAAGGTAGAAAAATCCTTTTAATCCCGAAAAGATTGCATATCATTTTTCTTTGCATTTTCAATATAGGGAAAAAAAAGATTTTGTTTCATATTCTTTTCTCGAAAAATCTTTACAGCGGTATTCGAAAGTTGAATAAGATTAAAAAAAAAAAAAGGAATCTAATATTTGTTTTCAAAATTCGTGTTTAGAAACGGGATACTTTAACGATTTAATTTTGCAAATTTATTCCTAGCATAGACTGCTACTAAGTGAAAGATTAGTTTGGAAAATGCAGAGGAAAAAAAAAGAATTTAATATGTTGTTAGATGCGTAGAAAATGAGTTATTTACATATTTTCATTTTTCATAAAATCACTTTGGGATTTCTGAAAATTGCTTTGCATTTAAGATTTTCGTCGCAAAATTTCAAGATTTAATAATATTTTTTTTGTTTATATATAATGCACCTAGTTTTAAAAAGGAGAGAAATAAATTTAGAAACGCCCAATTTTATTAATAAAGATTTAAAAAACGGAGATTTTTATAAAATAATTTCATTTTTTCCGCTGTTTATTTATTAAATAAGGAAAAATATCGCAACTGAATATATTAATTTTTCTACAGCGGGGAATACGAAGGCAAAAAAACTAGAAATGTATTTGCTTATTGCTTTAAAGAAGGTAAATAAATTATTTTTAATTAAGTTACAAGACAAGACAGCTTTCCAAAATCACTTATTATAATTAATTTTTGAGTAACATTGAATTTTATTATTTTTTATTTAATTTGTATTAATATTTTATTTAAATTTATTATTTTTTTTTTTTATTTAATTTTATTTATTTTATATTTTTATTAATTTTTTTATTTTATAATTCTAAACTAATTTTCATATTAAATGTTAAGAACTAGAATAATTTACATTTATGGTGTAAAATAATATTTAATAATTAATTTATTCTTTAAATAAATCTATTTCATAAATTAATATTTTTTTCTGCAAACATGCCTCCCTTAATATCGAATTATTTTTTAAAAATTTGGTTTTTATTTAGTTTTAATTTCAAGTGCTTTACAATTATCTTCATTTTTTTATGAATTTTTGCGTTGGCTGTTGGCTGATGTATCTGCTAATTTTTAAATGTTATGAATTTATGTGTGTAAAAAGCATTATTTTTTTAGTATCAATTTATTTTAATGTTTATTTTCAGTATATATTCACAATTATCCTTATATTCCCATATTTTGGATTTAGTAATGATTTCTATATTTTATTCATTTTAGCGAAAAAAGACGGAGTGAAAGTTTAAAAATAGTGCACCCAAAAAAGACGAAAATCTTTAGTGTCGAATACCTTAGTGCCGTTTTTAAATGATAAATAAATAATTGATGAATATTGAGGAATTTTGTTCAAAAATAGTTAAATATTTAGCGATAGAGGGTTATTTATAAGGGATGTCCTGTTTTTAAACTTTCTTTACAAACTATGATATATTTACTAAACGTTTTCTTAATATGGTATAAAAGCAACTTGTGACATAATATTAGCCATAACAAAAAAGCTATTCTGAAATACATATGTTGGTATGAGTCAGAATCTTTAATATTTTTAGATTTTTAACTGGAACTAGCATGCCAATCAGAGAGTGTTACACATGTGAAATTAAAACTACACATGTGCACATTAAAACTACTTTTCATAAAATCTTCACACTTTTGTTGTTAATTCTGTAAAGGATTTAAGGTGATTTAACTTGGAATAGGCTAGGGTGCTTCAAACTTTTAAAATCACTGTTTTAAGTCTTTACACACTAAGCACAATTAATGTTATTTTAGTAATATTAAGCTGAAAATGAAATGCTATTTGTAGAAAATACATGGGAAAAATAGAATTGTTACGTTATGATGCAATTGAATTAAGTGAGTAATATTTCTTAATTTCAATTATAGACAAGACATATAATTTATCAAAATAAAATATTTATAATATAGCGAACTATTAACTAAAAGTGTTTATCGCAATCACTTTAGTTTCATATAAATGAATACTTTGGTTCTCGTAAATAAAGTTTATTGGAAAACTTTGCCTTAGATTTTTGTTACTGGAATTTTTGCCAGTGATTATTTGTGATTGGATTTGGCAAACAGTACATTTTGAGGTACTTAACATTTAATTACTTATTGAGACTGAAATAATTTTCCTTGACGTAATTTAATCCATTACTCAGTAAGTTCCAATTTGCGGAATTAAAGTGAAAAATAGTTCCTGCAATTAAGCATGCCTGTTTAATTATTAAAGTATAATGTTTATATGTGTGTTTTGATTAAGATTACAATTATTTTATTTTGAAAATAGGTAATAATCTTTTGATTTAATGGACTTAATTGAAAGACTTTTCTTTGATTTATGTTCGACTTTAGAAGTAAGTTGTTATTTTCATCAAGGCAATAGCATCCTAAATGGTTACCTACCCATTAATAATAATTACATACCCATTTAGATGATTGAAGAAGTTCTTCAAGTATTGCATAAATGATAAAATGAAAAGAAAGTTGAAATTAATGCACATTTTGTTACATATTTTACCCTATCAATTTATTTTCACAGTCATGCAATCTTTATAAATAAATATTTTTCTCCTTTGTAATAGGAGTTTCCCAATGTATACATTATGTTTTTGAAAATATGTTCTAAGCCTAATGGAAAAACCTTCCATTAAAATGTTAATTCAGTGAATAATCAATCGTCATTATTTAAATTCTTTGCAAAATGCATTTTTTTGCACAATTTGCGTGAATAAAAGGGTTTGGTTCACGAGCTTTTTTAAAAAAAAGAGAACTTTTAATAATCCATTTTTTATTATAAACAGAAACTTTTCAAACATGTTTTCAATAATTGCAATATTTTTTTTCTTCATGGACAGTTTTTTTTTTCCTCATGGGGGGAACTTCATGGACTTTTTTTACATGAATTTTGGATGATTCAAAGTATTATTAAAATAAAACAAGGCAGAAATGCCAAAATTAGTTGCTGTTGCATGCTAACTGAAACTATTAATATAACTTATTATTGATATAATATCATTAATTCATATTACATGATTATTGATATAATATTATTAATTCATATTACATGATTATTGATATAATATTATTAATTGATATTACTGATCATTTTTTAATGCAGTTAGCAATACAGAGGCAGTTAGTTATCTTTATACCAAACGGAGGTATGCACTGACGTTACTCACTTAGCACTAAAAAAATAATTCCAAAATTTAAAAATCAATCTGCTTATAATCTCTTAAAGAATATTGGAATAATTCCCATTGAACTTTTTCAGTAATTTGGACACCAGAATCTGGTTATCCAAGAAATCGAATTTTATGAACCACATTTAAATATCAAAAGACTAAAAAAAGCGTCCTCCAACCTCATATAGTTGATTCCTATAATTGATTCTCTTATAATTCAAAGGTTCTCTTTGTTGATTTGTTTGTCTTGCAATTCTATTGTATTTACTAATTTCACGTTACATTGCCACCGTTTTCTGCATAAGCATATTTTTATCTTAAATTCTAAAAAGGTAAGTACATTGATGTGGTAGGAAGCTTTAGGCACATTGATGTGATATGATGTAATTTAACAAGTTTTTGAATGATTTTGGTGAATGATTCCCCCTTTTCTAAATCGACATTGGAGTTGGCCAGGCTATTGTTTGGAGTGTCTCGAACTTCAATCCCTGTGACAAGATCAGCTGTACAGGCTAACACGCGGGGTTGTGGAATTTATTTTTTAACAGTATGGAAAAATCAGAAACTGTATCTTTGAAAAAAAAAAACTGCTTTTATTTATTGAAAAAACGTCTCAATCCTTCACATATATTAATCCCTATTTTTTAGAATATAATTATTTTTGTAACATTTATGATATTTATGTAGCTATATTTCCACTAGCATTTGATTGCTGTTTTTAATCGTTGCCTATTATAAAAAGACAATTAAGAGGCTTATCAATTGATTTTAATTGTATTGTAAAATAATTTTCATCTTAATGAATTTTTTTATGAAATAAAAATAAAATAATTTATAAATAATAATATGAAATAAATATATTTTTCTTCGGAATAAATAAAATAATTCTAAAAAACAAAAAAAAACTCAAACTTGTGAATTTTTATTATTTTAATTAACAAACTGTATCGCAGAAATTCCTCACAAATTATCTCCGCAATCTCTTTAATATTTCTATTACCTTCACTTTATAGTAATACGAATGTAAAAAATATACCTATAATTTAAAAATATATTTTACTCTGGCAACAATTTATGTCACCAATAATCCAAACTGCTTCCAAATTCATTCTCCTAGAAAGTCTCACAGAATGTGGTGTAAAGTATTTAGTAGTTATGCTTAAAAGAAAATGTAAAACATTTATATTTGATTTCATGAAATAATTTTGTGAAATTATATACAAATTAATACAATTACTAAACATATCAAATATTTTGGGATTCATAAAAAATTATGAGTGAAAAACGTAATCTTGACTTTATTGGATGAATCTGCATAATTTTATATTATTTTCAATTGAATTCAAGATATATAATATGACCTCTAATTTAAATGAGGTTTCAAGTATAATTAAATGATTACGAAAACTTTATTGGAAAAACTTTAAAATAATGTTAACATTCCTTTAGCGCATCGAAACTTGTCATAAACTTCACTTTAAGTAGAATAAATCAATACAATCTAATTTCAATTTACTGTGCAATCCAGTTAAAAGTTTGAAAAGTCTGGTAATCGATACTTATTTACGACGACGACGACGACGACGACGACGTTTACATTTTCTGTAAAAGTAACAATTTGCCTGCTACATCCTTAAAACGTTTAAATGATTTCTGACTTTTCGAAAAATACCCGAGTTACGGGTTCTCGGCTGAAGTCGGAAAATTCACTCGTTAACGGGGGAAAACAAGTTTCAGGGTCTCAGAAATACCTCGTTAAGACTTTGCAAAACTGGAAATGAGTGAGTTCCCTTTTCGCTGGCCATGTTAGGGAAACCATGATCACGGAAACGTTGCGTGATTGATCATTTAATAAACTTGTTAGGGTCTGAAGTTCCATGAGATGGGATATTCAGAACTTTTAAAATATTTGTTTTTAATAGCCTTTTTTCGCCTTCGAAGAGGACCATCGATGGTGGGAAATCTTCCGTTTACTTCTACAAAGAATCGCAGAGTTTATCATGCTTGTTTATGGAGTATCCTCTCCAAACTGAATGATTTTATCCTGAATTTACTGAAGATCATAGTTTCTTAATTTAATATAAGATTATTACCTAATTGAATTTATTAAACAAAAATTTTCTTCATATTTTGAGAATTTTTTATTAGGGATATTTTTTAAATATGAATTTTTTGAATATTAGATATAAATTAAGAAAAAAACTGTATTGAAAATGATTTATAATTTTAAATGCAGTTAGCATATAAAAAATAATTTTATGTGAATATATATTCATTTTATTAATTTCGTAAAATGTTTCTTGTCTATAAAATATAAAAATTAAAAAATGATATAACCGCATCAGATAACTCAGAGAATGGTATTACCTTCAGTATATTGGATACAAAAATTTATTCAGAATTTTTCATATAATGTGGAAATTTAACAAAATTAGAAAGTTATTGATTAACTGAATTTAAAACACTAATTTGAATGCTACCATTTGCTTTTGGTTCCACAGCTACCAGTTTCCAAAAACAATTAAAAAACAAAATAAATATAATATGTGAAATATATTCTTCTTTTTATGGGCTCCCCATGCTGGCCAAGTCCGTCTGCCTACTCGCAGATTTCGTAATAGGGAGATGTTTTCGTTTTACAGGGTAGGGCTGTCAGCTGTACGCCCACCAGTCATATTAGACCAGGGCCTACGGTTTAATGTGGATTCTGAACCACTCCAATCATCCAGGTGACCAGAGAGCTAGCTACTCGGTCGTCAGGCCGCAATGAAATATACTAATAATTTTAGAAGAAACATTTGGCATTCAAGAAGATAAAAGCAGATAGCTATGATTTATATGTTAAAGGTATAATAAGTCGATTAAAACTAATTTATGAAATATGTTTATATTAAATATTGCTATTTTTAAACTTGAAACGGGCAAATAGGAATATTAAGATGTATTGACTTTAAATATCAGTTATTGAAGCTATTGAAAATTTTTCGTTTTCAGTAAATTTTATAATTTTCTAAATATGATATATTTCAATATAATAATGATAATATTTCTGTTATATGGAGAGTAAACACAAAAACGTGAAAAGTAAAAAAAAAAAAAAAAAATTAGAAATAAATTAAAGACGACGAAGCAATTTTTTTTTTGTGCAAACTATTCTATAAAATTTTGAATCGAAGCAAATATAGCGTTTTTAATTCGACTTATTGGGAAAATTGTACATAAATAAAAAAAAGCAAAATAAAGAAAATAAATCAAAACTTTAAAAATAATCATTAAATTTGAATTCTACAGTTAAAATTTATGTTTTATAAGTAAATATTTTACTCATTACATTTCTATCAGCAATTTCAAAATGTAATTTTTTATTATAATTAAAAATAAAAGAAAATTTTATTAAACTTATAGATAATTATTTAAAAAATAGTAATTGCAAATTTAATTTTGCAATTTTTAATAAGTAGTAATTGGTATTTTACAAAAAAAAAATTATATTCATGCATAACCATATGTTAAAATCTTTAGCACCGGTGTGTCTAAAAACGAAGCTCAAAATGCAACACAAAAATTTGGTGTATGGGGAGTATGTTCCCCCCACTTACAATTATGCAGCTCTTATTACGTGAATTTATAATCGCGCAATTTATGAGACACTGTGGCATTGGGTCCTTCTCCTACAACAACATTGATGGTTCAGGGAGGCGGTAGGCGAGCTACGACTTATCTACCTAAATAGTCAAAGTATGCTCTACAAGCCTGTATGACCGTAGAGTAGTAGAAATCTCGTACTGACAAATCTATCCAGTGAAAATCGAGAAAACCATTGATCGTATGAGCCCTATGTGGATGGGCTTTGACTTATAAACAAGTAATATATAAAAAAAATTTAAAGTCAATTCCTACTTTTTTTTTCCCTATATTGCAGAAAGTCCTTTATAAATAATTTTCATTCATTTTTTAAGTTTATCTGGCTCCCTCTATTGGTAGATATATGCAACTTAAATCTAAAAAAAAAAAAAAAAACTAAAATTAATGAATTAAATTTAATTACTGAATTAATATTTGAAAAACTGTATTAACATCAAGTGTCCTCCACTACAAGTTCAAAGAAATGTATTTGCACTTGAGTGGAGGAATAAAAAAGTATTTTATGATCGATTGGAAATTTGAACAAGATATATATAGGGAGAGTGTGAACTAATAGAAGGAATTGAAAAAAGAAATTAGGTCGAACTCACACAGATCTCATCGTTATGTTTCCCAGAATTTGTGACAAAGATATAAGGATATGTGTGCCGTTTGACATGATGGCCGACTTTAATGCCATGGAGTTCTTTTACTGTATGTTGAAAAGCAGATATCGGATCCCCTTATTTTATTTACATGGTCTTTTATCTAGAATAAGTAAGGTATAAATAAGTATTAAGGTTCCCCCATTGATCTCTGGTCTCAACTCTATTCATTGAATCATGTATAGATTGGCTTCCCTGTGAGCAAAACACAGAAAATAGATTTTATAGTTTTCTGAAGCAGTAAGCTTTGAAACACGGGTTTCTATGGTCGCCTAAACATCGCGAGAGACCTGAAATGCTTTTGAATAACCTTTCTCAAGATTGGATGGCTTTGCTCAGGCTCGATCGACCTAGCCAGGCTCTTCGATGATTTTCCCAGATTTTTTTCCAAGCAGTAGCCTTGAGTTGGACACCATTACATATAAATCCTTTTCAATCAGCACAAACTTTCTGTATTCCCGAAATTCGCCCTTTTATTCCATCATTGAAATTTTGGTGGTTATTCATTTTAACTCTTTACTTTTGAATTTCAGTGACTGTTGCTATAATAACAGCAAATAAAAACGTCAACTTTTCCTGAACAGGGAAGGCGGAAAAATCTATGCACAGTTTTAAAACTTATTCCTCTATATGAGCCCTCGGCCTGATGACCATTGAGTACCTCTCTGGGATTTGGTACCACAGGATTGAGACCCAAAAGCCGGTGGTGGTATGGATGTTTGTTAGTGGTTCTGAATCCACGTTAAACAGTAGATCACAGTCTAATTAATCTAAAGTGTTCAAAAAATGACAGTGTAGCAACTAATCAAATTAATCTATATGAAACACCTCAAAGGCTCGTATACAATTCCGTATCCGACTCTAAAGATTTTCATCTTTGTTGGATGCATTATTTTTAAATTTACAGTCGGTCTTTTTTCAAGAGAATCAACAAATTATAGGAATAATTATTGAATCCAAAAACAGAAATAAAAGGATCATTTTAAATATGTACTGAAAATAAACTGATACTAAAAAATAATGCTTTCAGATACATAAATTCATAACATTTCAAAATTGACAGAACATCCAACAAAGTAACCCAGAAATTGAAAAAAAAATAAAATATAATTTTAAAGCACTTGAAATAAAAAATAAAAATTTCAAAAATGAAACAATTTAATGTTGATACAATGTTTGTAGAAATAATTATATTAATTTAGGAAATAATTTTATTTAAAGAATTAATTAATATAATTAACTGAATATAATGACAGACTAAAATTTAAATTATTCTAGTATTTAATACGAAAATTTGGAAAGAAAAAATAAAATTCAATGTTACTATAAGTATTAATTATTTAATTATCATTTTAAGTTATTTTGGAATGCTTACCAGATACGGCTTTAAGGAACTTAAATAAAAAATAATTAAATTACCTCCTTTCGAGCAATAAGCCTATATCCTTCTAGTTTTATTGCCATTCGTATTCCAAGCTATAAAACAATTCATATATTCAGTTGGGACATTTTCCTTCTTAAAAAATGGATAAATAGTGGGAAAAAATGAAATTATTGAATAAAAGCCTCTAATTTTAAATCTTTATTAAAAAAATTGAGTGTTTCCAAATTTATTTTCTCCTTTTAAAAAATAAGTGCATTAAATATTAACGAAAAAAAATAAAATTAAATCTAGAAATTCTGTGACGAAAGTTTTAAATGACAAAGCAATTTTCAGAAATCTCAAAGTGATTTAATGAAAAAGAAAATATGTAAATAGCTCATTTTTCTACGCATCTAAAAATATATTAAATTTTTTTCCTTTAGCAAGATTTAATCTTTTACTTAGTAGCAGTCTCTGCTAGGAATTAATTTTCGAAATTAAATCTTTAAAAGTATCTCGTTTCTAAACACGAATTTTGAAAACAAATATTAGATTCTTTTTTTTTTTTTTTTAATCTTATTCAACTTTCAAATACTGCTGTAATGATTTTTCAAGAAAAGAATATGAAACAAAATCTTTTTTCCTATATTGAAAATGCAAAGAAAAATGGTAAGCAATCTTTTCGGGATTAAAAGGATTTTTCTACCTTATGTAGGGATAGTGTTCCCTATATCCTAAAGCCTACGTAGAATTTGCAAACTCAGCAATTTGCTTTTTGAAAAAAAAAAAAATCATTACCCTTTGGTTTATTTCTGTACAGTGACGCGTGTAATATTCACCTGAATTTTATTTAGTTGGAATTATTAATGTGATTATAATCACTTTTTTTTATTTACTTTTTTTCTTAATTTGTCTTCATTTTTGTTGAAAGTTAATATAACAACGCTAATCCTTGCCATCGTGAGGATTCCCTTAACAAGGAACGGAACTACATTATTTTCATTTTAATCTAGAAACACTGATTTCCAGTAATATTTTACGCTAATTTGCTTTTTAAAAATAAGTATCGTGTTATTAACTTAATTTTTTTAATAAAGTTGGATATTTATACTAGTATTAATTTCCACTTTTATGTAAAGAGGTTCTTAATTTATTCATGTTTAAAAATATTCTCTTTTTTGTTTTGTTTCATCCTGACGCGTGTTAAACAAATTGCCCTTTTGGCCATATTTATAACAGTGCACTCGTTGAACATAATGATTCCATGCTTGTGTTGATAAATGCTCCTTTTTTTTAAATATAAACTAAAAAGCTAAGAAGGTGTGTCCTACAAAATTGGCAATAAAGGAACAGTTACCGTTAATAAAATTTATGTACCGTAAAACGAATGCTTAAAATAAATGATAAAATAATTTACAACTTTTTAAAAAGTTACGGAATCGCTTATTTACTGTAATAAGTTAACTTGTATCATAAATATGTTTTCATTTGTATGAAAATAATTATAAATAATAAGAATTTATCAAATGCCTTAATGTTCTGTTTTTAACAATTAATCTAATAAAAATCCATTAACCTATTTGATATTTTCCTTTAAGAATATATTTCAATTAAACAATGTCACTTCCTGATTTGGAAGGAGAAGTTTGGAAGTTCCTTCCGTTAAGAATACATTTCCGTTAAGAATACATTTCAATTGAACAATGACTTGGAAAGATACGTTTTTAAAGATTTTCTCAGAATATTTTTAAAGAATGCGAGAAATGTTTATATTAAACATTTCTCACATTTGGGACATTTTCACAAAAACCCAAAATTAAATCATGAAATATACGTTAATACCCAATTAGTTCTCCTTAAAATTTTCGATCTATTGTTTAAATAGTTCTATTTGAAAGACTATGAATATAAATTTGCTCAAATATTCTTATCCATGCTTCAATTCAAACATGGCCGGCGATGTGTTAACAAACATGTGTGATATAACGCCATTAAAGTTTTTTTCAATAGACTTTAAGTAGCAATAAAATGTTTTTATTTCTAAATATTTTTTTTTTTAAATTTTATTTATTCCTTTTCTCCATAGAACTTTATTTTTTTCTTTTTAGAAATAAATCTTATTGACCATTTTCTAAAATTTATAAGCCATTATTATTTTGAAAAATTATTGTTTTCAAAAGCATTCATACATTATCTTCTTCATTGATGTATCAGCCTCATGTTGCTACTGGCAGATTTCGAAATAGGAGATATTTTCTTTTTACGGTGTAGGGTTATCCGCCCAACAGTCATTAGACTGGAACCTATGGTTTAGAGTAAATTTCGAACCGCTACAAGCATCCATGACATTGCTGGGACTGGAACTCTGTGGCATCAAGCGCCATCAGGACGCAATATATTATTATGGCATAACAGATTTTAGATATATATGTTTAAAACTAAGAAAACTGTCCTAAAAGAATTAAGAATAAACTTTAAGTATAAAATAATTTTCTATATTAATAAACTAATGGCAGTTTTAAAATAAAGTCCAGCTGGAAGGAACAATCTGTTGATTTACGAAAGTTAATTTATTTCCTTTTTGATGCTTCCATTTAATAATACTCATCACCATGCATTTTTTTATTATTTAACTGAAACAACAATAGCACAAATGCACATTTGACATTAAGCGTTCAAATGATTTTTTTCTTCTTAAAAATATTTGTACTGGATAGCTATTTTTCTCATTTTTAAAATGGAATGAATCACCAGAACAGTTTTAGTTTCCTTTTTTTCCCTTTCTTTTTTGTTATTTTTTTGCAAATGTTATTAAAATCTTTTTTTTTTTTTCTTTTTAAAGATCCTGTAGATTTTTATGTCTCTAACGCAACAGAAACGCCCACCACTAAAAAGAAGAACGTTCTTCTCATGTCTCATTCTGGTAGCACGCATTGTCAATACGGCTATTTCTTCTAATGATTTTCAAGCATCGGCCGAAGCAATGCATGTCGTCATCTGTCAAATGAACTTGATAAACTGTAACGCACACCCATTCTTGGAAGAAGAATACATTTTTCCAGCATGTCCGATCCATCTGTCTTGACCTCTTTCGTTGAGAAGTCAACGTCTCTTGCGAGAGTTGCCATGAATCATTCTTAATTCCTGAGGACATCTCTTTATAGAGATTATACTTACATAATGGAAGTACATTTTGACATGTGATAAATATCTAAGTTCTAGATAAAAAGAAATCTAGGTCTAGAAATTAGATAAAGCAAGCTTTCGCTTCAAGTTTCTCACGCACTATACTTGAAAAACTTTACAATCAATTTAGGAAAATTGGTGGAGTCAAAAGATACAAATCCATTATTTTTATGAAAATTGTCAGATATATCCTTTACTGAACAAATATTAACGTCTAAAAATGAGACAAATAACACTTAATTTATAATTTCGTTTTTGAAAAAGCAAAACTTTACTATTTTTTATGAAGGCTACATTAAGTTTACAACAAGGCCGGCGATGTGTTAGCAAGCATGTGTGATATAATATCATCAAAGTCTTCTAATAGACTTTCAATAGCAATACAAATTATTTAATTCTAAATGTTTTAAGATATTGTATTGATGATTGTTTATTTCCGTCACAGCATGTTTTCATAATACCAAACAGGGCCTCTCTGTTCATTAGATCTACGATCACGTTGAAAAATTTTAAAATCAAACAACTCACTGATGTTGAAACAAACTGTTCTTTTGAAGATATAAAGACCAATAAGTTTTCTTTTATTTTTGTAAATTTCAAAATTTAAAATTTTAGTTATTTCTTTTCTATATAAAATTTTAGTTATTTCTTTTCTATATAAAATTTTAACTTAGAAATAAATATTATTGACCATTTCCTAAAGTCATTATTATTAAGTAAAAGTATTAAAGTCATTGTTAAGTATTTAAGTCATTGTTATTAAGTAAAAAAAAAGTTCAGAAACATTAATATATTATCTTCTTCATTGGAGTAACAGCCTCATTGTGCTATTGGCAGATTTCGAGATAGGAGATATAGTGTCAGCCTTACGCCTAACAGTCAAATTAGACCATGCCCTACAGTCGACAGTGGATTTCAAGTCTTGCAATCATCCATGACACCGCCGGGATTTGAAATCGAAGCCTGTGGCATAAAGGGCCAGAGTTCTAGTCCCAAGGCCCTTAAAAATAGGTTGGTATGACAAGACAGGTTTTAGATATACACGTTTAAAACTAAGAAAAACTACTTTAAAAAATGAAGAATAACATTTAAATTAAAAAAATTTGTATTAATAAATTAATGACCGTTTTAAAATAAAATCCATATAGGATGAACAATCTATTGATTTATAAAAATTAATTTATTTCTCTTTTGATGCTTCAATTTGATAATACTCATCACCATGCATTTTATTTTTATTATTCCATTTAACTGAAACATGAATGGTACAAATGTTGGTTTTTACGTTGCCCAAAATATTGTTCTTCTTAAAAATATTTGAATCGTATAATTATCTTTCTCATTTTTTAAAAATGGAATGGACTATTCATTTCTCTTTTTTGTTATTTTTTTCCAAATACTATTACAGGATCTTTTTTTCAAAAAAGATTTTAAGTTTTTATTTCTTATTATAAGAGTCGTATAATACCAAATATAAAGTGGTACTATACGAATTTTATTTTATCAACACATAAACTAGATTCATGATTTCAAAAATTTATTTTAACTAGAATTTTACATCAGTAATTCACCAAATATGAATTTTTAAAAATGCAAAGAAATAATATTTTGAAAAGCGAAGTGTTGTCGCTACCCTGTAAACAATCTTTCCATCATTAATTAATGTCACTGTAACTAGTCATTCAGCTTATTTGATATTAAAAGTGCATTAATAACAGAATTTTACGTATTAAAACTTTTCAAACCGTCGTTATGGATAAAGCCTTTTTTAAAAATTATAAATAATTGATAAATATTGAGGGTTTTTGGCCAAAAATAGTTAAATATTTACCGATAGGGATTATTTATAAGGTATGTCCTGTTTTTAAACTATCTTTACAAAATATGATAGATGATAGTAAACGTTTTCTCCTATGGTATAAAAAACAACTTATGACTTAATATTAGTCATAATAAAATAGCTATTCTCAAATTAATATGTTGTTATGAGTCAGGATCTTCAATATTTTTAGATTTTTAACTGGAACCTGCATACCAATCAGAGAGTGTTACAGATATAAAATTCTTGCACATTAAAACTACTTTTCATAAATTCTTTCACACATTTGTTGCTAGTTCTGTAAAGGATTTAAGGTGATTTAATGTTGAATAGACAAGGGAGACTCAAAATTTTAATATCACAGTTTTAAGTCTTTACACATCAAGTACAATTAATGTCATTTTAGTAGAGTAATATTAAGCTAAAAATGAAATGCTATTTGCAGAAAATACTTGTGAAAATAGAATTTCTGATTTATTATGGTATTGATTTAAGTGAGTAATGTCACTTCTTAATTTCAATTATAGACAAGAAATATAACTACCAAATAAAATATTTATAAAATAACGAACTATTAACTAAAGTGTTTATCTCAATCACTTTAGGTTTCATATGAATGAATATTTTGATTCTCTTTTAATAAAGTTTATTGGAAAATTTTGTTTTAGATTTTGTTATTGGAATTTTTATCAGTAATTATTTGTGATAGGTGAAAAGTTCTGTAAACAGTACTTAATATTTAATTACTTATTAAGATAATTTGCCTGAAGTAATTTATTCCATTCAGTAAGTTCCAATTTGGGGGAATTAAAGTGAAAAATAATTCCTGTAATTAAAGATACCTGCTTAATTATTAAAGTATAATGCTTATAAGTGTGATTTGATTAAAATTAAAATTATTTCATTTTGAAAATAGATAATAATCTCTTGATTTAATTCAACTTTTTTTTATTTTGATTTATGTTTGAGTTTAGAAGTAAGTTGATATTTTCATCAAGGCAATGGTGCCATAAATGGTTACCTACCCATAATTACCTGCCCATTAAGATGATTGAAGAAGTTCTACAAGAATTTTATCTATGATAAAAAGGAAAAAAGTTGAAATTAATGCACATTTTGTTACCTATTTTACCCTATCAATTTATTTTCATAGTCATGCAATCTTTATAAATAAATATTTTCTCATTTGTAATAGCAGTTTCCCAATGTATACACTATGTTTTCGAAAAACGTGTTCTAAGCCTAATGGGAAAAACTTCCATTAAAATGTTAATTCAGTGAATAATCAATCGTCATTATTTAAATTCTTTGCAGAATGCAATTTTTTTGTACAATTTGCGTGAATAAAAAGGTTTGGTTCACAAGCTTTTAAAAAGAAAAACAAAAATTTAATAATCATTTTTTTATTATAAACAGAAGCTTTTCAAAAATGTTTTCAATAATTACAGTATTTTTTTTTTTTTCTTTCAAATATTTCCTCCCTACTTGTTTGAGTGAAAAAAAGTAATCAGTATTTTTTTTTTTTCTTCTTAGTTTTTATTTTTAAAACGGAAGGCTGGAACTTTCGTTAGAAAACGCTCGTTTAGAAAAACATTGATGCAATAAATAAGTTTATCACAAATTGTTTTGGTGCATATTTTGGATGATATCATTTGCTTCTGTAGCACTACAGATATGATTTAAAATAGAAGACATGGTATTTAAAGTGTAGTTTCTTTATCCATATTTGATTTTCTAACAAAATTAAGTGCAGAGAGAAAGGAAGATGAATGAATGCAATGCAATGAATAGAAGCAAAATCAATGTTTCGTTTAATATAATGATAAATTTGTCGTAATTTATGAAGCTATATTCGGGGAACCCTTCATTTATATAAAGCCTAATAAATTTGGGATTTATTTATATAATATACGTTATTTATAGAAAGAAAAAAAAAAAAGATTTTTATCTGGGATATAGTTCTTGGATATATATATTAATTTATAGCTTGCAAAGATTGATTTCCAAATGGTCACATTGCAGCAAATTTATTGTATTATTTATGTATTCTTCTTAAATTAAATATTTTTATATATTGCTAAACAATATGCATAGGTTCAATTAATTTCATGTAATAATGATATATATATATATATATATATATTAATTGTAGAAAATTTAACGAAACAGCTTCGCTTTTATTTAGATAATTCAAAAACTTTCTTTATATTTATTGTATTAAATTTTGCTACTGTGATTATTTGATGTAAAAGGCAGATATTAACCAAATACCTGCAGAATACAATAGAACCTATTCCTTAAATTTGAATAAAGGTTTTATCATTCTTTGTCATCTTTATAACATGGAATTTTAAATTTTATCGAATGAAAAAAAATAGCATCTCAATTCTTTTATTTTTCTCACCTTTGTTGAGAGTTTTCTTAAATGTATTATTAAATTTGTTGAGCAACATCTTGAATTTTGTGACTTCAATGTATTTTTATTCTTGAGCTATTCGGGATTTGATTCAGGATTTTAAAATTGATTTGAAAATGGCATGTTCTATTCCGGTCACGCCAAATGGCTCTTCGTTATGAATTTCTGTCGCACTGTTGCCTCAATCGAGTTTGAAATTGTTTCAGGACAACTGTCTGTGATGTTAACTGATATGGATACAGCGTGCCATGGACTATTGAAAATTGGCTCATAACCTATAGACTGCAATAAAGTTCAATTTATTTTAGCTTTTTGATTTGGTAAGGTTTCGTGCAAGGAGATTATTTTCTATTTTTTTGTATGAATTATTTAAATGCTATTGAATTTCATATCTATTATTCATAAAATCTCATTCTGATATTAATACAAATTTTACTTAAAAGAAAGTGGCAAATTCGTGGCAAATCGATACTGCAAAACGGATTGTTTTATGATTAATTATTATATTATCATAATAGCTTTGAAAGATTTATAAATTTTCAGATATTATTACTGTTTTATTTTGATGAAGCTGTAGTTACTAGAAATGCAGGATCTAAAAATACTTTTCAAAAATTACCATGAAAAAGTAAAACTCATGCTTTTATTAGTTAAAAATTTGCTAAAGAAGTTTAATTTGATCCACATGAAAATGTTTATATTGTAACGATTGTTTTTTTAAACATCAGCTATGTATTATATTTATCACTGTATAGTGATCACATTATAGTGTTCACATGTGAAAATATTTTAGTTTGAAAATAATTCATACTGTAACAATGCTTCCTCTTACACACTGGCTATAGCGCTTCTTTTGGCGTATAGCCAGTGTTACCCGGACAGGACATATATTTTATGCATCCTACGCGTAGCTGAGTATTCGGTCTTTGGACTAGAAGTGGAATTCGTCCAAGAATCTATAATTTCTTAAAATTTGTTAAATAGTGTATGCCTCTAATTGTATGTGTGGGGTGTTTGTGCTTGTGTAAATAAAGTTGTGAGTTCTCCAACCTGGGCCTCAATTATCTCAACCACATCCAGTTAAAATCTGGTTGCCCAAATTGCAAACTACACAGTTTAATTTTCTTCCGCATTTTTTTTTGACATCATGGATCTTATATCTAGCCAATCTGATAATACTATAATGAAACATAACGTATGATAATAATATATTAAATCTATTTTTAGAATATAATATAATTTTATTTTATCAACTTCACTTTTCAAATAGATAACTATCTCTAAAACACCCAAGTTTCTCGTTTATTAATGATCAACATTGAATTGATGATTACTGTTTGAGTAAAATGAATTAAAGTTTTAATAAAAATAAATTAATTTGTTATGTAAATGCTTATTTAAACTCATGTGATAAGAGTTCTAAATAAAAGACAAATGAACACGTATGAAAATGGTTTATTTACATTTAAGAAATAAAAGTTACATTTATGAAATTAATTTATGAAAGAAGAATATTACAGGCTGTACAACAAATACAGGGAATAATTGTAAATTAAATAGCCCATACACTGGTGGCTGTTAAAATATACCCATTATACAGGGAACAAAAATACATAGATATTATATAAAGATATTATGCAATTGTTAAATTGAAAGATTTATCAGTAAAAGCAAATTCACTTGTCGAAGCAATGGAAATTCTTTCGTTTCATACTTCATGGAATATATAGACATTTAATTTCAAATTATTCATATAAAAATTCATCAGTTATTTAAAACACTCTTAAAATGAAAAATGCATGAAAAATGAAAGATATATAGAATATTATTGTCTGTTCTCCCACTGGCTGAAATAATTAATGTAAATTGCATCTTTTAAGATTTTTGTAAAATTAAAAATATTTCAATTAAACATTTTAAAAATCCTCTTGCAAAATTTTGGAATTCTTTGAAGTTTTATTTGTTATTCTCTAAAATTATTATAATACTTTCTCCTCAATTAAGTAGTTCATGTATTTCTACATTGTAAGAAATCACAAATTAGATTTTAATGATTGTAAAATTCTCTCAGAATTTAGTATTCTTTAATATAATAAATATTTAAATTTCCTTATACTACTTTCTGGTACCTCTTATATCAATTTACTTTCATAAATTAAATAAATCTTTTACAATATTTCTTAAATATCCACTGTTTTCCGTATTCATTTATGCTTATTTAAAATGATAAATTAGACTGAAAATCTCAAATATTATTTTATTTATTGTGAATTTATCTAATGAATAAGTTTAGGAAAATATATATAAAGTAAATTACATTTAATAAAATGTACCTTTTATAAATTAATAATTCACTATCAAATACTTTTCATGATTCAGTTACATTTACAACAGATTGTTAGAGATATTTATTATTTTAAATGTATGAATCAAAGTACTTATTTAATTATTCTAGGATTAAATTAAAATTTAATACATGCATATTTGTTAACACTGGAATTACAATAAAGTCGTTCATTTCGAAACCCAAGATGCCGAAAGCGAATTTTCTCGCACTTTTCAGCTGTTAGAAAACTTCCTTTGTATATTTTAATTGGATTAGAAATATCTGTTATTTTTATTTGGCGCAATGTTTAACGCGCTGTTATTTAAGAAATATATTTGCAGTGTTAAAGAAATTTAGTGAGCAATTAAAACTAAAATAAAATATATATTATTGCAGTTTAATCTCAAAGCTATAGTTTCCAAATCAATTTGCTTACAGAAATTTATTTAATACACATAATTCTCGTGAATTGCTTGTTTCCAATTTCTGCAAATATTTTGCCTTTATATATATTATTTTTATATAATATTAACGTTTTATAATCGTATGAAATTAAGTTTGGTGCATTTGTAAAATAAATTTTTAATTCATTAATATTTAAAAGTACGATTTAAATTTTCAAAACTGCACGTTATTTAAGATATGCAAAAACTTTTTATTGATTAATTAGATAAAATTAAATTAAATGTTAGATTAATAATAAAATTAAAATTATACCTTTTAAAGTTAATTTAAAAGTAACTTTAACATAATAAATGTTTCCAATTCTTCAGATTATATCCTTTTCAACTGATAAAGATATAAAATATCTGATATTTTCCCATTTTCGATTTGTCTTATTTAAAAAATCAAAACATAAAAATTAACATTTATAATAAAGATAAAAATGACTAGTTTTTATATTTCATATATATATATATATATATATATATATATAACACTAAGATTCCATGAATAACAATAAAAAAAACTAGATTTTAAGTACCGTATATTTTGAAAATAAGCCGATCCATGTATAATCTAAGAATACGTTTTTCTTCAATTTTTTTCAGTCAAAATTTAAGACCCATATTTAAGAGGGAAAAAACATGACACGTTCAAACATGTCTCCATTAGAGCGATAATGTTGCCAAGCAGGTAAAATGAATGGAATTTTTTCCAACAAAATCGCTGTAAAGTAAAATGCCAACAATGATAGTTGTAATTCTCTGAAACTGGCACATTGTTTTCATTCAATTGTTGTTTTATATATGATCTGGGGTTCTGTGCTATTTTATTTTTGTCTGAAAGGGAAGAAGAATTTTTATATGGCAAATTTCAAACTGCTGGTGATTGCATTTGCTGAACATTCTTGAAGAGTATGGCTGCATGACATTTCTCAGTAAATGAAATTTCACCAACAACAGATTTTTCGTTTTGGGGACGGCGCAACTAGCAATATAGATAATTTCAAAATAAAACAATTTTTTTGCATAAAATGCAATAAATAATTTCATTTACAATTATTTTCTTTATAAACTTAAGAAATATAAACTAATATGCTATACAATATTTGCAATATTTGGCAATTATTAGAGAAATATCTAAGTTTTTTTTGTGAGATTAGCGGATTAGTATATCAGTTGAACCCGTAATTTTATTTTAGAAATTAAAAATTATCGACTTAAACACATGACGGCAACCCTATTTCTATCTTGATTTAATACTTTTTCTTTAGTTTTTTTTTTTTTTTTTTGCACAAATTCACATCTTTCTTATTAATCAACGATAATTTCTTTTGACTTTTTGCAATTAAAAAAAAAAAAGATTTTGTTATATTTATCTGTTGTAAGGTGGGATTTATTATCTTGAGGTTGTACGTTCCAATTAAAAGAGTTTACGAAAGTTTTATTTCAGAAAAATAAATTTATCCTGAAAGCTTAATATTTGTTTTTTTTTAAAAAAAGATCTTAATGTCTTAATTTTTTTTTCATTTATTTCTTTTCAACTAAATTTTCATAGATAAAACATGTTTGTAATTTTTTGCTGCCTGTCAAGTTAAGTTTAAAGATTATGATATTATGCCTGTAGTTAGATTATGAAATATGGCTTGACAATTAAATATTCACAAGCTGCATAAAGTCTGAAGAAGTCTGAAAATACATAAAAAATGTATTGATATTTTGAGTAAAATTAAGAGTGTTTATTAAACGATAAGACAGTAGTCTGCATTTGTTAGAATATTTATATTAAATAATCTAATGACATTCTTTATATATTACACGAATTGGAAATAAAAGTCCTATATGGTTCAAACATATTGAATAAAGTTTATATTACAAAGAAGATGACAGAGACACATTCAATGGAATGATTAATGTTAGTTTATTTATGTTAAAAGGGGACCCTGTTTCTCAAAACTCTTTCAAAGCTTTTTTTAAAAATTTGGTTGAAGATTCTTTTATAAAAGATAAAAATAAAAATCACATTTTTTTCCTTTCATTATTTTAACCACATTGTTCCCCAGTTAATAAAGAATATCAGAAAAGTTACTTTTAAAGGAGAAAATTCAAATTAATAAAGATCTTATTTTCTAATTATTATAATAGATTAATTATTATATAATATATTCCTAATTATTAATTAATTTATATATTAAATAAGAATAAAATATTCTTTATTTTTCTTTTGTTTTTTAATTAGCTCTTAACAGTTACGAATTTTGATTAAAATAAAAATAAAATCATCTGTATAAAATGTACGATTATTTCGACTTCAGTAATTCTTTCAGAAATGTTATTTTATTTTAGCTATAAGAAAACAGATTTGAATCATTAATAAATATAAATATACATAAATAAACTTTAAAATAGAATGATTAATTTCCTTTTTCATTAGTTATAATATTAAATTACATAAAAAAAAAAAAATAAAGCAATGGAACTTTTCTTATCCAAAAACAAGCCGTTTTTTTCAAATGATGGAATTAAATAAAAACATGCATGATATAAAATTTAAAAATTTATATAAAAGTTCATTAAAATTAAAATTTTAAAATATTTTAATATAATAATTACAATAATATATATATATATAATAACATAATAACATAATAATATAATTATGATATATTTTTATATATAATTACGACATAATTATAATATAAATTTTGATTTAATTTTTATTAACATTCTTATATAGAACTTTATATAAAAATTAAAATTTAAAATAAAAAAATAAATTTATATAATTAATATTAATATTAATATTAATAATATTATAAATTTAAATTTAAATTTAAATTTTTATATAAAGAAATAAATTATATTGCATTGAGTGCATTTATTTTTTTTGTTTCCTAATAGTTCTGAATTATTAAAATAGTTAATTCTTATTGAATGTATCTGTTAAATAATATTTAGATTAATATAAATAAACAAATTAATAAATGAATTTGGTAAATTTCGTCTAAGAGGTCATCACAAATAATACTTCATAAGTTTTTAAAAAGAATAATACATCAAGAAAATTTACTAAATGAGAAAATTAATTGCTTAAGTCACAAATATTAAGTACATATAATCCATATAATGCATTCAATGAAGAAAGCAATTGCACATTTAAGCGATTTATTTTAAGAAATTAAATGTCTGACGAACAACAGTAAAGGATGAATTTCCTTTAACATTTCACAATAAAAGAGAAAGAAAATTTTTTAATAACTATGTATTTTTGATAATTTTGCATATTTGAAGACAATATTTATATGAAATACAAAATTTAAATTATGATGAACAACGAAATGCTATGAAAAAATAGCAGCAGATGAAAGAAACATAATTATAATGGCTGAAATCACACTGCAAATTCAATGTCAAATGTTGAAACAGCAAGTTTCTGGTAAATATTTGAATAAAAATATCTCGCGTAAAGATTGGTAAACACTGTTACTCTGTTAATGCTTCAAACGGCCAGCTACAGAAAAACTTCTTTTAAGTTTTTCAAATAGGTGATATGTTGTTTTCTTTTTTTTTTTTTTTAAAAAAAAAAAAAAAGGCTAAGGATAATTCTTTACCTTTTCGTTTTTATAGGAAAAAATTTCTTGCCAATTTGAAAAAAAAAAAAAAAAAACTTTAAAAGGAAAGTAAGGAAAAATTCTGGACAAATTAATATTATCTACTTATAATACATAAAAATTTCTTATTAGATTGAATAAAAAAATTATATTTTTCTTGTACTTGTGAAAAATAAAAGCATAGCACCAAAATGAATTTTTTTTTGTAATAAGTAATGAGTGTCTGTTATATATTTATTATCTATTTTACCAAATAAGTTTTGTTATTAAAATTATAGACTTCAATGGTTTTTTAAAAATTACTTTTCCTCTGCTTATTTAATTAATATGCATAAAATTCATTAAATGGAAATAAAAAATATTTTACTGAACTTTTTTTATCATCCAAATGAGTTAAAATTACATTATGTAAAAACAAATTGCATGATAAGAGTTAATTGAGCATAATTAATTTTCTAATATATATAGTAGTGTTAATTATATGAAATAGTTGTTAGTAGTTTAATAAAATAAATTTGGAATCAAGAATTAAATTTTTTTTAAGAATTAAATGACAAAAATTAATTTTAAAAGTAGCAAAAAGTATTCAGTAGTAACTCATGTACCAAAAGTATTCAAAGAGTAAACTACTTTAATAAAAAAAATTTGAAATTTTCGCCATATTGTTTCTTTTTAAATTATTTAGAGTTAAGCAATTTTCAAACAAACATTTATACTAATTAATATAAGTCATTGACAATTTTCAAAGCAGATTTTAAAATTATTACATTGATATCAAAATAAAAAAAAAAGGATCTTTTTTATTAAACTATTTTCGAAGAAAATTGAAATAATGTGTAATTAGGCAAGAAATACTGTAATGTAGACCTTATTTTAGACATTTATCATAAAAGATCAGATATTGATTGGTATGCATAATTTAGGGTTGCCATAAAATAATTGTCCATGTTTAAAGGCGTCTATTGCTGAAACTAATGCACTGAATGAAACCAAATTTCATACACAGATTATGGATGGCATGTGGATATTAAATTCACAAAAATAATAATATTTAGTACTTAAAGGCACATATAGGAGATATTTTGGAGCTATACTGCCAGGTAAGTACTAGGAAATTTGCACATTCTAGGTAGATGAACATTTTCTAGTATCCTTTTATCCTCTTTAAAAAGAGGTGAGCCAACGTTCAGACAACAATTATTTGACTGATCTTACCACAGTCAATATTATCTGGATCATATTGACATTAAGATTCATTAGGATCTCATATTGATATTAGGATTCATTAGGATCGTATTGATCATATTGACATTAGGATTCATTAGAATCGTGTTGATCATATTGATATTAGGATTCATTAGGATCATACATATTAGGATTCATTAAGATCGTATCGATCAGATAGACATTAGGATTCATTAAGATCGTATCGATCAGATAGACATTATATTCATTACGATCATATTGACATTAAGATTCATTAGGATCATATTGACATTAGGATTAATTAGGATCAGATTGACATTAGGATTCATTAGGATCAGATTGACATTATGATTCGTTAGGTCCGTATTGACATTGATCTTAGTCAATATGATCTGGACACCACCTCATGAATATTTTGGTTGTGGAGGATATTTTAAATCAATTGTTTTTGTTGGTAGCTTTAAAAACAAGAGTTCCTTGAAAGAGAACATAGGATTGTCTACTGGCAGATTTCGAAACAGGAGAGGGTCTCTTTTTACAGAGTAGGGTTGTGAGTCCTACGCCCAATACTATCTTCATATTAGACTGAGATCTACAGTTTAAAGTAGATTGCTTTTAGTGCCTATAACACCAAAATCTCTCATATCGGTGACTTTTAGTGCTAAACTTTTTATGTAATTCAACTTTACATCACTTCTGCCGTACGGATATAAAATTTGGTTTCAGTCCGTTGATTAGGTTTACCCGAGAAAGCCTCCGAGCAGGGAGAGTTATTTTATGAACAACTTGCATATTATCTTGTCTGCATTTATGTAGAACACTAAAATTTTCACATCTATAGTTTAATTTTCAATAAATATTTACGATAAATATATATTTCTTTCATAATTTAGCACATAAAATAATATTTTATATTTATAAATACATGTTTTTATTCGCATTTTAATTTACAGCTTAAAAAAATTGCTTTTGGATAATAACAAATTTGATGTTCAAATAATAAATCCTTTACAAATAACAAATATAAATTTTACCTTTGGTAATTAACCTTTTCAATATGTCTCACAAGTAACATTGGCTATGTAATCAGTTATGTTTGGTCAGTAATCTAAAAGCTTCTGATGACTAGATCCTTTCTGTTTATAGTTTTTTAATATTCCTCTATCACAAATTCTGTGCAACGGTTCACAATATTTTGTATGGCATTTGTTTCATATACCAGATCTAAGCATACACAGTTGATATTATATATAAAATAAAACACATTTTTCACCAAAAAATGCAAAAGCAAAGAATCGCAAGCAGTATAAATAGTATGTACACATGATATTTTTTAACATTAACTTCTAAGTTCTACTTGTTTATTTTTTTTTTCAACTCCACAAAGAAATAAAAATATCATATAGTTCCCAATGGGAACATTAACAAGAAATGACATTTCAAAGACGTTATATGAAATGGTATTTTTTTTTTTCACCATAGAATGACGCTTCTTTCTTATAACAACATGATATGGAAATTTAAATGTAATATATATATATATAACTATATATATATATATATATATATATATATATATTGAGCATAAAATGATATATATTCTTGTTGCAACACACAAGTATTACGAGAGGTATATAAGAAAAGACAAAAAATTTGTAATCAGAAAACTTATACACACAATATCGAATTCAGAATGGAATAGAGTCTCAGAGTCTGTTAACACAAAAACATCCATTATCATCGTTTGAAAGAATTATAAAATATGTAAATTCAATTAAGGAATGGAATTGAATGCAACTGGAAAAGAATTGTGCAAACTTGGTTTTCCAATGAGAATGAATGAATTGCATGATGCCCATGAATTATAAGACTATTTTAATGTCTTAAAAACCCTGTACGATATAAATGGGACCAATAGAGGCCTTCTTTCAATTCGTACAATTAGTTCACACTCTCCCATTTTATATATATTGTTCCAATTGATAGTCGTTAATAAAATACTTTTTATTCATCCACTCAAGTCCAAATACATTTTTTTAAACTTGTAGTGGATGACACTTGATGTTAATACAGTTTTTTAAATATTAATTCATTAATCAAATTTAATTAATTAATTTTAGTTTTTTAGATTTAAGTTGCATGTATCTAATAACAGATGGCGCCAGATATAAGATGAAATTGTCAACTTTATTTGTAAAGGACTTTTCTGCAATATAGTGAAAAAAAAAGTTGGAATTGACTTAAAATTTTTTATCTTACTTGTTTACTTTTAAGGAACACAAAATTTGATTTGTTTAATAGATATTTGGAGCTATATGTGTGTGTGGAAGATGGGAAATATGTTGTCAGGTTTTTTATGCTATAGTAGCTTCGATTTATGCAGCGTTTCATTGCTCCGCGTACTCGAATATTTCGCTCTTTTTAGAAGGAAAAGAATAATAGAACGAACAAATATAATGCAAAAGAGCTGGAAAAGTACGCATAAATAATAGCAAGATAGAATTTTTTTATAATTGTAATTTTATTCATTAAAACTCATTATTGTATCGTATTTTTTATAAACAGTTGGTGTATTACGCGTTATAATGAAACGCTCTGTAATAAGAATGCCTATCCTGTAGCAGAGAGTTGTATATGCCAAATGAAATTAAACCAAATGCAAAATATAACTGACTTCAATTAAACTAAATTCAATTTAACTTCAATTAAATCAATTATTTCAATTTAATTAGCATGTGGATATCAGTTTCGAAATATATAATTAATCGGCTCATGCATCGGTTTAAAAAAGTCAGGAAGTAAGTAGAAGAAGTTTGTAATCTAGATACTATTTTTCTACAATAAGGTTATGCAAAAAAAATTATGTACAAAATCATTCTGTAATGAATTTATATGGGCAAAAGCATATCAACTCTGCTATTCTATCTGCAACAACTGAAATGTTGGAAAACACTTGTGTTGAAATAAAATTTTCTGTAGACAATTCTGGACAACAATTTCCTGGACAATGTTTCTGTACAACTGAAAAGTAAATTAAATCAAATTTTATTAATTTATGGAATTATTCTTTTGAAAATAATTAAGACTTTATGGGTTATTTCAATGTGTGTTCTATAATTTATGGGCAGCACGTATTTTTAAAATGTAAAAATCTGATATTTCTCTTTAAATCGAAATATCCAGGATTTCCATTCTACTGAGACTCAACATCAATATATAGATCCACAAAAAGAAATGAGAAAATATAAGAAAAATCACATCCACTGAAATATATTATGTAAAATAGTAAGATTAAATCAAATGCTAAATCCATAGACAATAACACTCATTGCATATTTATTATCTGAAGTCTTCAAAACTTGAGCCACAATAATATTATGATGCATTATAGTCTGTAGTATTCGGTACTGTATCTTGTCATTGTTTTCTTGGTTTAAGTAAAAGCCGAAGTACTAGACTGTACCATATCAGGCGGGATCACAGAGTAACCAGTGGTTTGTTTCCTGTCAGCTACTAGTACGGTGTGAATCGGCTGTAACCACTTCGGTACACGGTAGCCTGGTGTAAATACAGGCACATTTATTGATGTTTCAAACCCAACGAAGTTCAAATTAAAAAAAAAAATTATTATACTTTTAAATTAAGATTAAGATAGAGACATGATTCATTTAACCATAGAAATACAGAATAAAAATTAAGAAATAACAATGAAAATATAATAATAAAAATGATTTTATATAAGGACAATCTAAATCATTATCCAAACTGTAAAATTAAAATTAATACTTTTTAAAATGTTATAAAAATGAAGCTTAAGGAATTAAAAATAATTTTAAAAATTGGAAAATTTATGATATGTGAAATTTAATTTAGCTTTATTTTATATCTTTTTATATCTATTTATCTAAATATCGTTAAAGTTCATGGAAAGAAAATTGTTCTTTTGTCTTGAGTTCATACAAAGGATTTAAAATGTTTCTTCAATTGGTAGTAAAAAGATATTTTCTATTCAAAATATTTCAAAAAATGTATGAAATCTTTCAAAAACGTGAATTAATTTGTAACATTCATTGAAGTAATGACTACCTTTTTAAAATAGTTAATCTTTGTTTTTTGATTAAATACTTGTTAAAAACTCGGTTTTATCAAATATTTTAGAATTTCAAAGATTTTCATGATCAAAATGTTAACTTTCAAGTATTAAAATTTGTTAGTGAAGTTTTAAGAAAACCTTTAAAAGCTAAAAGTAACATGAAAATATTGTTTTTTCATAATTTTATTAAATTGAATTTAAAATGCGAAAAGAAATATGTTAACAACATTACATAAGACTAATAATATTTAAGTTTTTGAAAATATATAAATATTAGTTTTGACATGCTATTTACAAGTTTTAATTAACTGTAGTTTGCTTTGCCAGTTTAAAAATTATCATTATATATTTTGTATTTATATTTTAATCTGCATAAGATTAAAATAATGATGTCTAGCTTTTTCCCAAAAGTAATTATAGTACATTCTTACAAAACATTAGTTAACAGAAGAGAACACGATAAGCTGTAAGGGAAAAATAATTATTTGCATCTTTAAAAATAGATAAAAATGTCATGTATATAATACATTGTTAAAGAATGAAAGCTTACGAAAATAAACAAAAAAAAAAGAAGCTAACTATAACTTTTATAATGTAAAAGACATTACAACATTAAAGTTCATTTAATGCGTTATATTTTGTGAATTTATGTATAAGAGGGTTTTGCAAAAAATTCTGCTTTCAGATTATGTATTGAGCTGATAAAATGAAGAAAAGTACCTTGCCTGTTTTCTAGGCTATCCAACATCAATATTAAAAAAAAATATCTGTAAGAGAAATGACTAAAAATCAACTGCGCATGATATAAGGACATGATCTCTGAATTAAAACTCAACTAATGTGCTTGAAAGCCGTAAGGTTTCTTCCCTTTTTCTACATTCATTTGCTTTGATTTTCTTCTAGTATTCTGGGTTATATTATTATATTATCAGAAAAAAAAATTAACATTCAGTCATGAACTTAACAATGAGATAATCATTGAATAGCTGATTAGCTGATTTGGTATAGAATATGGTAGACCAGAACAATCACCATATTAAATATGAATTAATGACAAACAGAAAAATTTGAAACTTCGAGTGATGAATTTGAAAACAAAGCGCATACTGAACAAGACCTAAGTGATTGGCATTTTAATATAAGTAGACACAATTATCTGTGCCAATAACATCCTTTGTATTAGCAAATCTGAGTACAGCGTAGAAGAGGACTTTCGTGGAACACAGCCCTACATTTCATTGCCATGTTAATGAAAACTTCAATCAGGCAATTCAATTGCGCAGTTGATGACAATTCATGAATTTCACATATTTGACATCGAATCTCCATTTCCATCTCACATGACATATTTGAATCCCATTTTCATGCTTCTGCACATTAATTACACTCATGTCCATAAATTAAGGATAATGAAGTTCAGGCAAAGAAAGAGACAGAAGCAAAACAAATTTGACTTATTTGTAAAGTCTATTTATTAAACAAAAGGTAAAGAGCAAAAAAGATGCTATATGTTTGACATAATTAATAAAAATTGCGATTTTTACTCCCTGGAGCAAATTTCAAAAAAGAACCTATTTACAAAAAACAAAATAACATGGTTAGTATGATGGTTAATATGGAGTATGTCTCCCGGACGATGCAATACCGGCCTTACAACGCATAGGCATGCTAAGTATCAAATTATCAATCTGATCTTGGGGAATATTACACCACTCATCAAGCAATGCCCTGCGAAGTTCCGGTTGACAGGTGCGAGGGGGTTGACGGGTTGCAATTCGTCGGTCAAGCATATCCCAAACATGCTCTATTGGATTCAAGTCCGGTGAGTATGCTGGCCAATCCATACAGGTGATATCCTCCAATTGAAGGCATTCGTCTACAATGTTTGCACGGTGAGGACGGGCGTTGTCATCCCTAAACAGAAATTCAGCACCCATGGCGCCCCGAAACAAACGTACATGTTGTTCCAGAATGACATCCCGATAGATGTGGCCTGCCATCGTTACACTCTGAACATGCAGGTCAGTTCTGGAACCAAGAATAATTCCTCCCCAAAGAGCCATCCTGCACCACCGTAACGGTATCGTTCAATGGTGTTCTCTTGGTGGTCTACCTGGCGCTCTCCATATGAAAGTCCGGCGAGAATCCTGCAAACTAAACCGGTACTCGTCGGAAACATCACACAAGACCACTGTTGCGGTGTCCACAATGCATGCTTCTCTACTCCCGGTTAATCGCAGGCGACAGTGAGTTGCGGTAAGTGGAACACATCTGACAGGCCTACGAGCCTATAGACCAATGTGCCCTAAGCGTCTGTACACGGTCTGTCTTGAAACTGTCGTACCGGTAGCTGAAGAGAGCTGACAAGACAGGTCTAATGCTGTGCTCCGTCTGTTTCTTTTGGACAGTAACTGCTAAATACCGGTCCGCATTCGGCGTTGTAACTCGGGGGCGACCTGTTCTGTGAAATCTACTCACATTACCATCATCTTGGAATCGTTGCCAAAGCCTGGAGATGACACTCTGGACGATTCCAAGTTCCTCGGATACTTCCAGCTGGGTACGTCCACATTCCAGTCGTCCGATAATTCTACCACGTAAAAAATCATCCAAATGCTTCCTTTGTGCCATAACTATGCGGTTATTGCACTGAAAGGCTTTTAAAGCGCTTGTGAACAATTTTACTTCTTTGCCACCATTTCTTATATACACTTTCTCTTACACTCTCGTCATTATGACGTACTATCCGCGCCATCTGGTGGTTTCCTGTAATTTGCATATTCTTCTTCAAGATGTGTGGGATAATTCTACAGGTGAAATTTTTATTTTAGAGTTCAATTTCTGTGTGATTCTGAATTATCCTTAATTTATGGACATGAGTGTAGTTTGCATTATAGATCGAGAGGACAGAGAGATTAACTTCAGATAAAAACATATTACTGCTATTCCAAGATATTGTAATTTTCATCATAATGTAAGTCAAGAACTTCGGTCTATTTTGAAATGGATTCAACTTTTAACTTGTTTGTCATACAAAAGTAACCATTCATAAATGAAAGAGTAAGTAATAAATCCTAGAGGTACACTGATAGTCTTTAAGTAATTTTGAGGAGAAAAAGAGAGATTCTAAAGGAATTTTTAAGGTATTAAAGTCAACGAAGGTGAAAGAAAATGGACAAAAAGGTATCAAGAAATAAAGATATTATTTTGCAAAAATATATACAATTGTTTTTTGAAGTTGATTAAAAGGAATTCGAATTTCAGATTGCATATAAATTTTGACTCACCCTCGTAAAATTAACATTATTTTCAACGTATGCCTTAAACTGTGTGTATCAATAATTTGAAAAATCAATTGTTTCACAGTGCATCTTCTAAACTATACTACGTGATGCTTGGGCTCACAAAAATACAATTTAAGTTTAATTCCTTACATATATCGAAAGCGAACTTCTAGTACAAAAGTTATACAAAGAAAAGACTTTTTCTTTGTTTAAAATAAAATCTAAAAAAAAAAACTTACAGCTTTGAATTCAATTTCAAGAATAAAATTATCAAAAATATTTTGTGCTGTCAAAAGTGCATGTTACTAAACTAAAATTACATTACACATCACAAAATACCATGAACTACTAATCATACGTAAGTGATTATGATGCTAGTGGAGAAAAACAGGAAAAATCCAAAAATTCAGAATGTCCAACAAACAGGCACATTGTTGAAGTCCAATGAGCAAAAAACTTCAAAAATCGTTAGTGATATGTTTTATGTAATAATAATAATATACACACAGACAAACGCTATTTGCATGCAAATACGTTTTGACAATTCTATAAATTACACACTGTAATATTGTCAATTCCATATTTGTGCTGTATTTGTATTTAAGTTCTACGTGTACGCACCATGCCACAAAAATCATGCAATTTCTTTTTTTTTTTTTTTTTATCAAGGATAAATATTTACTTATAAATCTTACAGTTTAACTTGAACTAGAAATGTATTTTATTGTTTGAACTACATAGAATGAATAAATAACACGATGACATGCATTATTTAGACAATGAAATGTTAAACAAAACTTAACATAAAATATGTTTAATAGAATGATAAACATTAATGAACCTTACTTATTTTGCATTGATTTCACACCACAACATATTGAAAACAGATGCATTATATATAAGTTAATTGTGAATTTTCAAATTAGGTTTATATTTAATTTACTCCTAGTAACAACATTGATTAAATTTAAATTATTTATTTAGAAAATTATCAATCAATTAATTTCATTTATATTTAAATTAAGAAATATTTAATAAATATTTAATTTAATGCTAATTTTTGTAGATTATAATGTGTATAATAAAAGGAAATTTAAAATATTAAAATACCTTTAATTCGATTCATCTAATTTGTTATAATTTAGGATTTAAATATAAGTTAAAGATTAAATATAGTTTTGCATTTAGAGTAATGGTAAAACTTTCTTTCATTTCTGATATACTTATTACCTCTGAATCACCTCAAAATGCAAAATATTCTGTCAAGAAAGTGTATTAAAGCATTGAAATGTGATTAAAATATAAAATTTTGATTTTAATTTTGTAAAACAGTCAATAAACGCAGGGAATAAGGGAGGTGGATAGGAAAAATTTTTTTCTTTACAGTACTATGCAAGAATTTCATTTACTAATGTAAATATAATTTTTTTTAATTAATGAGGTTTTTTTGTTAAATTTACACTGATTTTTTTGGAATTTATTTCACCAAATTTCAATCTTACATTTTTGTTGAAAATTTTAGATGATTACGTTTAATTCATTTTAAAACTTTATAATTAGTATTAAACTACGAAGTTAAGTTTTCAATGTTATTATTTTAAATATATACCCGTTATGCATAATAGTTATGAGGGTACACTTTCTCGACAGTATATGTTAACATCTGTTTCAGAATTGAAGATCATTACAAAATGACGTTTCATTCAGTTTTTATGAGCACATAGACTTACCCGTATCCAGCCATCGGGCCTATGCTATGGCCTAGGTATGGGTCAGCATATTCCCTCCCATAGCTGTAATACAATGATGGAGATCTAGGAACGAGAAACAATGAAGAACTATTTTAAAGGCAAGGGCCATGTCCTGCGTTTGACTGCACACCTGCCACATTAACATCTGCTCGAACTCTACTGAATTTAAACTAACATGTTTGATTTTAAAGTTTTGAAGTTATTAATATCTATGAATCTGTTTGAATGGTAAATGCAAATTAAGGTTTATGCGTGAATCTACTTGAGAGTACTTAAAATAGTAAATGGAAATTAAAGTTTATGTATAAATACGCTTTGGAGTACTTGAATGGTAAATGCAAATTTATGTTTATATATGAATCCGCTTTGGAGTACTTGAAGTAAACGCAAATTAAGGTTTATGTATGAATCCGTTTGAGAGCAAATTAAAATTAAAGGACATATTGTTTGGATTATTTTTTTTCAGAGCTATTCTGAAAGAAAGCTAAAAGTCTTATTAAATGAATTTTTATTACTTTGAAGAAAATTGATTGAGGAAAGCAAACAGTAATTTCCATGCGTATTTAAATGTTATTTTAAGGAACCTTTAATAAATTAATTTTTGTGCTAAGAGAGTTATAAATTTTTTAAAATCACTTTAAATTTTGGTGCTAACTAATGTAATAGTACATAGGCATGGTTTTTGTTTAATTCAAATATAAATAACTTAAATTTTGCTTGTATTTTGGTGGTTTGGTTTATTGGTTTATTTTTAAAAATTAATGAAAATTAAACCATTAATAATATTTCATAGGGCAAACTATAAAATAAACTACATTGTCTTTTTCTGATGATGGATAAAATATAAATTTGTTTTCATAAATTAATGACTTTTCTGAAAATGGTTTATATCGTTTTCATTTAAAATTATATATATATATTATTAAGTTTGATTAGAAACACGTAACATTATACCTTCTTTATTTAGCAATTATTATTATTAATAACTGAACAAACAACTTTTCGATTATTAAAATAAAAATATTAGTTTAAGTTTCTATAGTATTTAATATAAAAAATATTTGTAAATTAACCAATATATATATTTTAAAATTCAAATAGATTATATAAATATAACTCTTAACAATTTTTTCCCCAAATTTTTGAAGTAACAGAGCGATTTCATGTTTTGTTTTACAAAAATGTCAGTGAAAGTACAATAATGCAAAATAAAAGTTTTAAAAAAATACGATACTAGATTCCAAAAATTAATGAAAATCTGAAAAAATTGAGATTAAAGAACAGAAAATAATTTTTATAAAAGGCACACAGTGTTCGTAAACAGGTAGAATATGATATGCTTATTGGTTGATCAGCTGCCAACTAGGCACGTGGCCAATTACGGACGTTAAAAGCTTATCAGGTTTTGCTGTAGAAATTGCCTACTGCTACTACTACACCACACCACATCACTGTGCCTAGAGCTGAGTTGCCCCTATACAGTTTGGGAATGATGTGGGTGAAATGAATGGACGCACGATGGAGGCGGAAAAGTTTTGCATAACTCCCTTTCTGAGGTACAGAAGCTGAACAATGGGGAAAATTCATACAAGAACAGAACTAAATATCAAAAATTAAAAAAAAATAATAATAAAATAAATAAATAAATAAATAAAAACATTTTTTGAAGAAGGATGGAATATGAAATGCGGAAATATAAAAACGTTAGGTAAGATATTACAGAAAGAGAAAAAAAAATTAAAAAAGCAATATAACACAATAAACACTACATAGGAGATTATACAAATCAGAGAGCTGAATATTCATCAAATCAATTATAATAGAATTTAGAAAATTAGCTAATAAATTGCCTAGTGAAAGTTTGACTTGCTATGGATATTTGACATCATTTATTCGAAGAAGTAACATTGGGCGTTTAGAAGCAGCCCATAGCCAATCCTATAAAGCACGAATATTGTCATATTAAGGATGAATGGGAACCCTTTTGTAATTCATAGACCGAGGTAATGCAATTTCTAAGAATAAAATTATCTTCTAGAAGGTATAGAAGAAGAAGACTTAGTGATACAGGTTATCTCTATTTGCAACTAACTGTAAGAACGGAGCAACCACTTCACCAACCCACTTTAGATCTGTTCTGTAGTTGCCAACCACTGGAAGGTAGGTAATCAGATTTCATGAGTGCAGAGAGTTTTATGAAGAAAGGTGATATTCAAGATATCCAGTGTGATGAGTTACCATCATATTATACTACCGAAAGGTATGCTTTAATTTGGTATGCGGACAGGTCAGTTGCAATGTAAGTCAATGGCCTGTTCTGTCTTTTTGTATTGAGTCCAGAATCTATTTGCTAAATGATTCAAGAAGAATGCTTGTCTTGCGGAAGTCGAAAACTCGCTATTAAGTGATTTATATAGATGAAAGAGATACATTTGGTGAGGTGTACATGTGAACGTATCTCTTTGGATGGACACATTTACCTGTATAGTATGAAAAAGGGATACCGTTACTGTTAGTTTATATATTTAGTACATTTACAGATACGGCATTTTGAGCCAATTTTTCTGCCTTTTTTTTTTAGTGCCTCAACAGCAGTTTGTGACTGCTTAATCCTACAGGAAACTAATGCTAGACTACACAAAGTTATATAGTTGGAGAATTACTTTCATAAGAACACTATTGCGTGATTTATTGAGTAATAGGTTCTCTGGACGTGAACCTGATTAATAATTTTGGATTTTCTAAAAAGGAATATTGCTCCACTTAACCCACCCCTTACAATTTTCATGGTCTTCGAACTACCATGACATGGGGTCTGAATGGCCGAGTGTCAGCCACAGGCCTTTGTAGATATGCTGTAGTGTTTCGGAATCCACTTTAAACCGTATCTCCCGGTCTCATATGACTGTAAGAGCGTCATGGAGTCCAGTAAGACTTCTTTCACTCACATCATTCCCAAACTGTACATGGACATCTCAGATCTAGGCACAGTGATGTGGTGAAGTGTGGTAGTAGAGCAGTAGTGTGGTGATGTAGTAGTAGAAGAACGACTGTGACACAGTAAGGGGTTTTCTGCTAACTGATTTAATAAGTACCATCCTTTTGAGCACAAAATAACGTAGTTAATTAATATTTTGTATAGCTGTTAGAGGTATAGACATCCTATTGAAGTTGATTACACAAAGAATTCAGATACTTGTTATTTAGTATGTTTTTATTTTGTCTATTTTCAAAAAAGAAATGTCTATATTTTTACTTTGTCTATTTTCAAAAAAAGAAATGTCTATTTGTTTTTCTATTTTTTTTGTTTATTTTCGAAAGAGAAATGTCTATTGATTTTCTTTTGCCTATTTTCTCAAAAGAGAAATGTCTATTGTTTTTATTTTGTCTATTTTCAAAAGAGAAATGTCTATTTATTTTTATTTAATTGTCCTAATTTATGAATCCTAATTGATGTCGAATTTTCATTATATTTCAATGAATAATATATTCCTAGTTTTTCAGAATATTTCTTAATTTTTTTTTTTAAAATTCAGAAACTAAATGCGATACATTTCTGAATCCAGGCTGGATATACGCTTAATAAAAATATAGTGATAAAAATAATTTTTAAGTAAAATTAATTATTTTAGCTAAGTATATCAACAAAAAAAAAAATTTTAAATAATTTTTTAAGGAATACTTTTAAATAAAAAGTTGCTAATGTAAATATTATGAAGGATACATCGTATTAAGTAGAACAAATATGGAATCTTCTTCCCAGAATATTTTAAATAACTTCAGATAGATATTTTAACACGTTCCCTTAGGATACAAGTTACACAGGTATATCGATTTTATATATTACTCGCCGAATTGATGACCTTTTTTCGTCAGAAAAATTGGATTTGATCCTCATGCTCTTCAAAAAGCCAAATATATCTCTTTTTAAATTCAAAATGTATGATACATATATCTATATTGGAAGTGAAGTGGCAGGTTAGAGTAATACATAATTCAAGAGTCTGAAATTTGGTGATCGATGTATACTTGTATCAAATATGCCATCCCTACGAGTCATTTTATAAGTATGATAAAAAGTTAAAAGCATTAATGTGGCATACATCCAGGAAAGTTATTCAATCTTATTTTTTTTTATTTAGAATTCTAGAATCTCAGATAGAGTAGTAAAACAGATTTAAAAAAAAAAAATGCCAAAATTTGTAAAATTATGTTGTTGGTAAAAGACAAAAACAAAAATGTAATTTTGATCCGGAAAAATACAAATATATTTTCAAAAGCTTATTTCCACAATAACATAGATACAGACGAAAGGTATCGGTGGAAACCAACAAGATATAAATATAAATCGTAATATCTTAGGTGAGAAAATATTGCAGTGCGTAACGAGTAATATTTGAATATATGAGAGTATCTTGCATCTAGTAGCATGCTAATGTCTGAGAAAGTTTTACCAGACAGTGCTTTCAGTTATTTTTATATGTCATATCCAGTTTTACAAGAAACTTTTCGTATAAATATATGAGGTTATTTTCCTACTTAAAAGAAAAGAAATGCGAAGTTACATCTGCAGTTATAGGTATTCGGGGAATTGACATATACAAATATATTTTATGTGCACATATTGTTCTTTATATTGTGATCTCCGAGTTATGACAATATTAGGACATAACTTAAAATGTTCTAAGTTCAGGACTTCGAAATACTTTATTTGAATTTATTGTTATTATTTATTCTTTTGTTTTCGATTATTCTTTATTTTGTTTTTCTGAATATAGTGTACAAAATTTACTTTAAGAGTGTAACCGATCAAGTATGTGAGAATATTTTGTTTTTATTGACTATATATAAATTTATGATTTTTTAAAGGGAAACTAAAATTATGAAGAAACAAGTAATACAAAAAAAAAAAAAAATGTAAAGTTAATTCCTACTTTTTTCACTATATTGCTGAAAGTCCTTTATAAATAATTTCCATTCATTTTTTTTTATCTGCGTCATCTCTTTATACTAAAAAATACTAAAATTAATTAATTAAATTCAATTAATGAATTAATATTTGAAACAACAGTATTAACATTCAGTGTCATTCACTACAAGTTAAAAAAAATGTATCTGAACTTGAGTGGATGAATAAAAAAAATATTTTATGAACGATTGGAAATTTGAACAAGATATATATAGGAGAGTGTGAGCTAATAGAAGGAATTGAAAAAAGATAGATATTCTAATACAAATTAAGATATGTTGTTGTTGTTTCTTTCCAACTTGGTAGACAACAACATCTAGACAAAGTCCATGAAGCCGTGTGGTCTCATGGAAGGAGGAAAAAGGAGGCAAAACATATGAGATGTCCGAGAATCGATTTATTTCATGCAAATATCGGTGTGTCAGATGAAATGTTGTAAGAATTGTCAAATAAAAATAATTGTACTTCCTGCACTGAATGAAAGATTAAATTTTTTTGATAAGACTTTTAAAAAGTTTAAAAGCTAATTTTCGAGTAACTTGTATGCAAACAAACAGTAATCTAGCCATTCCATAAAGATAAACATGGAATTTACTATAAAACATCAAAGCCATTTTATGATGAATAAAAAGGTAAGACCAAATTGAAGAAACTGCCTTTGGAAAGTTAATATTACAAACTTTATAGGTACAGAATTTTACTATTAGATTTTTTTTTTTATTATCTTATGCGAAGATATATTTTATTTCTTGAAATGGAATATATTAAAAATACAACCTTTTATCATATTCAGTTACAAAAAAAAAAATGTAGAAAAAAATTATATTGATATCATATTCATTCTCTGACTGATAAAACATTTCTTAGAGTTTATAAACAGTCTGATATAAAAAAAAAAATTGAAATAAATGATGATTATAAGCAATCTTTTGATGCTATACAGGGTATTAAATAAAGTGTGATCTTTATCACAAACTTATCAAATGAAACTAGAGGCATTTATTTAGCTCTTAAAAATCAGAAAGAGGTAATCCGAAAAAGTAGAAAAACTACTTTTTTTTTCTTAATAAATTTTGATCTCTCTCTCTGTGCGTTCTACTTTGATGGTTATTCAAAGTTTCAAAGCGTTTTATGGTGCATGAGATCCAGATTGCCTGTGATGTTATGGCTTCTGTTAAAGTACTTTGAAATATATTAAAATAAAGTACTATTCTCCCGTAAAATCTCTGATCATACATTCAGATATCAATTTATGATCAATACTTAAATTAATAACATGCTAAAAATCAGTATGAGTTTTACTATAATGTGCTAGCTGCAGGGTTACATTTCAGAAGGGACAGTAAGATCGCATTAATTTTAAAACATGAATATATATCTGATATTAAATTTAAAATTGAATTCACTATAGCAAATGGTTTTTATAATAGATAAAAATTAATTATAAAAGAAAAATAATTATTAGTAAGAGTTTTTCACCATACAAATAAAAGGTTCTTATGAAAATTCTTTTTAATTTTTATACATAATATTCTTTATATAAAAGTACTATTTGTTAACTTTTGATATAAATGTGCAATGATCTAAGGATTTCTTTATTTATTAAGCATAATGAATTTTTAACAGAACGAAATGGTAAAATTATTATTCCGAATAACTTTGTTGCTGATTTAAACATATGTTTAATATTAAGAAAACTTTTTAATATTGTTTCTGAATATTGCTGATTAATAAATATAATTAATGTAATTTCCAATTTTTAAATTTGTCTAATTAATTTGCCTTATTAAATGAAGCCTGGAATTTTTCACTTATATAAATAATTATTTTTGCATGTGTTGGATTAGTTGATTGTACTACAATTTTGAATAACGCAATATCCAATTTATCTAAACCAAACAAGTGAAAAACATATTTTTTCCTGGTTATTTTATAAATATGATCTCATAAACTAGAAAAACATAAACTTTTATACAATATTATAAAATAAAAAAAAAAAATTGCTTATATTTTATGTATGAGTTTGAAATCAAAATCAATAAAGAAAAAACATCTAATGAGGATTTTAATTAATTGGATTCGCTTTTTACATTGTTTAAAATACTTAAAATTAAAAAATGTTTCACGAAACTTTAAACATAGTCTAAATTAATTAGTTTCGTATTTTAAATCAATACAAATAAAATGTTTTTTGGCTTTTAATTATTTTAAGCTAATATTCATGACAAATATGTTTAATTAGAAACTTTTAGATAATTTAAAACTGAGTGTAAATTAAAATAGGCAAAAAAAAATATTTTAAAATTAACAATAATAATTATTTTTAGGTTAATTCAATAAGAATATAATTTCATTTTTTTTTATTTTATAAATATTCTATTTTTAAATATACAATTAAACTAATTTCATAAAAATGTTTTTTCCTTTTATAAAAGGTGTCTATATTTCCATAGTTTACACCAAAATAGAAGACATGTTTTAAATTTTAGAAAAATCTAGATAATCTATTTAAAATCTATTAATGATATATATGATTTTTTTAGAAAAATTTATTGTATTTCGAAATGAAAGGTATAAATTAGCAGTGAAAAAAATTAATGAAAAATAGAGAGAGAGAGATGATTTCAAATGTCAAATTGTTTCACTTAAATCTAAATTTCTGGGATAATTTTATTATCCAGGTTTTTCCAGTTTTAGAGAAAAATTAAGAATTTTTTTTTTGAAATACGTATCATTTGCGTTTCTGTTTGCTTTAAACCATTAAGAATAAACTGCTAATGATATAAAAATTGTTTTCCACTCTTCAAGTTTAGGATAGAAATGCAATTATAATCGTATTCTCAAATGAATTCCCATTCAAGTGAAATTCATGTTTTTTAGGTTGACTTTTTTACCTTTAAAGAGAAAGATTTACAACATATCATTTTTGGATTGCAAATTCCTCTTGATATCAGAAAATTTTGCATTAAGAAAACAATAGGATTTCTGCTTCATGATAAATTTATCCTGCATAGTATTAACTAAAATATTGCTATGAGATATGAAAAGAAGTTCTTTTACTTCGTAAATCAATATGTTATCATTCGTTGAAAATTATATTCAAAACAATATCTGTTGAAAATTCTACTTTTTGGTCTACATTTGTGATAGTTTTATATTATTAAGGCAACACAAAAATATTTACCATCTTATATTCTATATAGTTACTGTAGACTACTTCACAAAATTTGTAGTTTGAGAGAGGAGCTTTAACGCATACATTTTCTTTCTGATCACACGTCGTACACATCATTACTTCATTATGAAGATATTAATATATTTAATGAACAGCGGATATATCTATGAATAGACAAAACCTTTTCCCATTGGCTAAGCGCAAGTAATGTCATAAATAGGAGTATTTCCAATAATGCTATTCAATTGTGTATGTCATACAATATTGTATGACCATCTGTTATATTAATTAATGTACTGAATACAGTAGCATCCCGTTAGAAGATATGCCTTATGTTTTCAGTATATGCCTAATAATAGTTTTATATAGTTTAGTTAGTTTAGCATATGTTCAGTATATCCCTAATAAAGAAAGTGAAAAAAATATAAATTTTCACATTTCATTTTTCATATATTTAATTTATGCCTAAAATTTGTAAAAATATAATGTATTTAATGGAAATAAATTTAATTTAAAATAAATTTTCATTTGCAAAAAAAAAAAAAAAAAAAAAAAAAAAAACAAGTCTTTATAGCAGGCGACGGAGGATTTTATTATTTTATACAAACATCCTGTGAGAAATTTTATGAGCAAACTGAAAAATTAAGGAATAATTAAATTTCCCCCTAATGTATTTGCCTTCTTTGAAAAGTTTAAAAATTTAACTCATTAATGGAGAAACATTCATAAAGCAGGCAGCGCGTCGCATAAAACAAACTAGATTAAAATAAATCTAAAAAAAAAATATTATACTGAAATCTTAATTTATCTCTAAGCTTAAAATTAAATAAATTAAATAATTTTACACAGCTTAGTTTAAGGAAGTAATAATTTATCCAACGTGGAATGGAACACGAAATCCAACGATGTTCAACAAAAACGTATAAATTGTAAGAAAAAGAAGGAAAATTACTTTTCATACAAGCTAAAATGGAATTTAGTTTAATTTATTTCTGCTTAAATAAAATTTTAATATATGTTGAAGTATTAAAAATAAATGCCATCCATACGTTTTAACTGTTAAATTTGTACTGCAAAAATGTTTTTCGTTTTTTAATTCCTACTATTATTTCACACTCTCCCTATATATATTTATATATCTTGTTCAAATTTTCAATCGTTAATAAAACACTTTTTATTCATCCACTCAAGTTCAAATACATTTTTTTTTAAACTTGTAGTGGATGACACTGGATGTTAATACATTTTTTTTTTCAAAAATTAATTCATAAATTAATAAAAAATAACTAAAAATAAGATTTTTCTTTGTTGACCTAAGTAGGAATTGACTTTAATTTTTTTATATTACTTGTATTGTAATATTGTTATAGAAACATTCATTAATTCGCTTAAAACTTTAATATGTATGTCATACAGTATTTCATGGCCATTTGTTATATTATTTGAAGTACTGAATACTGTAGCATGACGTTAAAAACTATGCCTTATGTCTTTAATATATATCTAATAATAATTTTATATAATTTTGTTAGTTTTACACATCTTCAGTATTTGCCCAATAAAAAAAAAATGAAAAAAAACAAATGAATTTAATGGAAATAAATTTATTTTTAAATATAAATGATGAATATGAATTTAATACAGGTTAGGGTCTTTGAATTTTCAGTAATAATTTAACACTGAAAAGATTTCATTAATTTACAATAATCAAATTATTTTGATGATTAAAAGAATTCATTTCATTGAAAAATTATTCATTAATAAATTATTCTACATTCAGTTACTCAATTGTGCATATTGTTATTTTCTTATTGTTATTGAAAAATATCCATTAATATTTTCATGATATCATAAATTTACTAAAAAATTATTTAATCCTAGGATTCAATCTTTTGGGTTCTTATTATTGAATCATTTCATTGCTTTTAGTAACACAATATTATTGTATTATAATTTAATTTCACATGTTATACTTGAATACGTAATATAATGCTTTTACAAGTTATACTTGGTTTGTTCATGATCGCATTTAAAATTTACTTTAAAATAATGTCAGTAATAAAGATTTGATATTTTTACATTTTAAAAGTGTACTTACTTTTTTACAGAGATGTTTATACAAGTTAATTAGAAATATTATAAAATACACATTGATTTTCTGGCAGATGTGCAGTTACATGCAGCCTTGCGTACATACACCATTATAAAAGCACATAAACATGATGAATATATATATATTACAGAGTGATTCAGAAGTATTGTTTTCTCAATGTTCAATTAAAAAAAACAGTGAACAATAGTATAGTTAACATTGAGCGTCTCATTCACGCTCATACATGTATACATAGTGTATACATGTATTAATACTTATTCACACAACATAAACAAAGTGATTTTTTTTCTTCCTACAAGAGACAATTGCTAATGCATACAAAATGCAAATCCAAAACAATAGTTCTACAATAAATGCTTGTAGAGAACATAAATAAAATCGCATGCGAGATCCCAGAGTAATAAAAATCCAAGGCATATACTACTAACTATTACAAAAGAAAAAAGTTTTTTTTCTAAGTTTTGCTAAAATGAAAAGTAAAAGCTCTAAAAGATAATGTCGTCCAAAAATCATAATCATAACGAATGCAGAACTGTAATGGCGGTGAAAGTTTACAATACAAGCTGTTCATGCGCAGAAAACGTATTGAGAAACAAACAGAACAAACAAGCAAAGAAAATGATATAGAAGTGGAAATGTTAACTTGATTCTTACCCAGCAACTGCAGCGTAAGATGCGACTGGCTGAGCAGCTGCAGCGGCTGCTGCGTAACTCGCAGCTGCAGCTGCAGCGGTGTAAGCGGCGCTTGCTGCATATGATGCCTGAAAAAAACAAAATTATGAAGCATTGTTTTTTTTACATTTTTTGTTTCTAGTCAGTATTTTGAAAATAAAAGAAAAAAGACTGGACTAGACAGTGAATGTTCAACAATTTAAACCGTCATTTTTCTTTCAGCGTTTCTTTCCCTATACTTCGAAAATGTGAAGAAATTAATTTTGTAAATTCTCTTGAGAATTTTTCTTTCCATTGTGCCTTTAGAACTAACATTGTGGTACATCAAGCTTTTAATAAATGACAATAATAACAATGTATTTATGCAACTAACAAAAACAATTGTGAATTGTTTTGAAAAAATGTCGAAATGATGGTTTAAATTTCTGAAGGTTGTAGTAATTGAATAATCTTGTCTATTTCGCTGTACTCCAACTTGTAAACAATGAATTAACAGACATATCAAAAGTAAAATAAAAATCTGATGCAAATTACAAAGAGACGTTTTGATTAATATAAAGTGTTTGCTAGTAAGACATTTATCTAATGTATTTTAAGCACTTCGATATCTTTGGTGACCTGATGGCCGAGTCACTGGAGCTCGGTGACATTGGTTTCGGTTTCGAATTCCTGTGTTTCCATGGATATTTGTAGTGATTCAGAATCCACTTTAAACCGTAGGTACCTGTCTAATATGATTGTAGAGGGTTGGTCAAGGCTACAACCTTGTAAAAAAAAAACGTCTCCTGTCTCAAAATCTACCAATAGGCAGACGACCTTGGTCCAGCATGGGGCTGTTACTCAATAAAGAAGATATCGTTACAGTATCATTTTAATATTATGTTTTCATCTTTTTAAGATGAAAGGATGAGGCTATTAGCATAAATTAACGTTAAGTGCATAAATTAAGTGCATAATTAATAAATTAGCATAAATTAACGTTATATTCATAGTTAACACCACGTGCAAACAAAACAGAATAGACTTTTTAAAGTGACAGCAGTTTATTTTTACCAATATAACATTTTTACATAATTCATGTTCTTGCCAAAGCCAAATATATATTGGAGTATCAAAAATCATAATAAAATCGGAAATAAATCATAAAAAGTTTGATTTCATCAAAGATACTTTCTGGTAGGTTATTCATCTTTCCTAATATCTGAAATTTTGATATCTACTTTTGTACAAAGTATTATTTTCATATTTTATCATAGCTCATCCAGAAAATAGAATAATATTTTTTAAGTCATATGGAGGAAAATCCTACATATCAGAATAAAATGTATAGTTAGTTAATTTCCTAAATACATTGTTAAGTTATTATATTGACGTATAAATAAATAGAAAAAAAATAAATATATAAATAAAAAACATAAAAATTATATTAGAATTGTAAAAAATAAATATATAAGTAGAAAAATGCATAAGAATCAAATTTTATGTATCACTAACTACCATGTCAGTGGTACCTTTAAGGAAGACGATATTATTTTAAATGTAACTATAGATTCAATTCCTTCAATGGGCTATTATAAAATAAAATTGTTACTCATTCGTCTTGCTTAAATTTTAACTTAAACTTCAACGATTAGAATCCTTCTAATAGTCCATAAATCTCATAAAATAAAAAAAAGAATAGAAACAGATTCCCAAAAAGCAGTTTTGCATCATTATCTGTTATTCGCATGCATCGTTAAAGCCCATCGTTTCGTTAGATTTTGAAACGACCGAAGAGATCGCTTCCTGTCCTATTGAATAAAAGTGGTGACTAACGAAGGACGAATCTGAACTTCTTTACCGGAAGTTGATAACGCTCGACTCCAGCGTATGCGAGGAATAGGTCTTGGTACACTCCCTGTGTAACATTAACCTGTTTAAAAAGAGAAGCAACAAAAAAATGATTTTGCAAAAGTTAGGTGAGAAATGGGAACCATTAGTCACGTCTGGCACCCAAATAACGTGGGCGTTTAGTTATTCCAATTTTTAATTGCACTGGGAATTAAAAGAGAGAAGTTAAAGCAATTTCCTATTTTAATTATGAGTTATACATGAAATAATCTTTTATTTTTTTAAAGAAACAAATGCTTTTATAAATTTTAGATACAAAGGATATTAAGTATTATTGTTATAACTTATGTGCAGTTAATTGTTTTTTTTATGTTTTGTGCAAGTTTTTGAAATTGGAAGATAAATAATTTTTATTAGTTGTATTTGTTCATTTATTATTATTACGCTTGGAACAAGAAGAATGTAAGATTTTTTTGTTTTGAGTGTAGTTTTTACTAGTATACGTTTTATTCATTATATTTGACGACACACACATAAACTTAAAAATATGAATAAAAATGGACATAGTAATTTATTTTACTAAAACGAGTTTTAATACAATTTATGGTTTCTTCTGATTGAAGTCAATGTCAATCAAATGAGGTATTCTTTGAAATTTACATAGAAAGCAAATTCACAACTAATTAATTGTTTGTGAGAATAGTAAGTTAACATCCACTCTCGTCTTTCAAGAGTGTTTTCAAACACATTTAGAATATATTGACTAATCCATTAGAAATATATCTTGTAAAAAATCATTGGACATTGTGATCTGCCGTTATAGTTTATAAGAAGGAATTTATCCCTTATTACTAAATTTACTAAAACGAATTTTAAATATAAGATATTGTTTCTTCTGATAGGAGTCAGTGCCAATCAAACGGGATATCTTTGGCATTTCGATAGAAAGGAAATGTCCAACTAATGAATTTTTTCTGAGGATGATAATTAAGCATCCACTCGTCTTTCTAGAGTGTTTCAAACATATTTAAAATGTATTGACTAATTCATTCGAAATATTTCTTTGTCAAAAAAATCATCGGCGATTGTGACTTGGTGTTATCTTTTATAAGAAGAAATTTATTCCCCCATTACTGCAGCGTAAGTGACTGTCAGGGTCTCTTTCAATCATAGCTGAGCCGTTAGTGTTCTATTTATGATCATGTACAGGTCGATTCTTTCACTGATATAGCAATACATACGAATATCATGCCTCTCTGAAACCCTGCGGCCTGATGGCCAATTGACCAGCGCTTTGGCCTTTAGTACTTCATGCTTCTGGTTCGAATACAGGCAGCCATGAATGTTTGTTGGTGGTTCGGAAGCCACATTAAACTGTATGTCCCTGTCTAATTAGTCCAAAGTGTGCACAAAATAACCAAATCAATCCGAAATCCAAATTTCCTGTACAAATATAAGGTTATTCCGAATGTTATGTTCTCTACAGTTTATAAGTCACATATTTTTAGGCTGTGTACTAAAGTGGCACCCGCCCATGAGGAGAAATTTACTATATTCTTTCCCAAATAACTTGCTCTTGTGACTATTTTTTAAGCATCACGATGTCTCGCTGTTTAAGAAATACAAGTTATAGAGCTGTAAGCAAACAATCAAAGCAATGGATTCAATTTTGAACAGTTTGAGTGGGGAACTCTGGCACTAGTAACCATTTGTAAGAGCTGTTGCAATGAAGTAGAGTTACTGCATTAATTATAAATACTGATTTACATTTACCATTGTTACACATCCACTATCTTATTCTAATCGTTTAATATTTCCTAACTATTTTATGACTGGACATTTTCAATTCAATAATCAGATTCAAAAGGACCTATGCTTCTTTGAACTACCAATGCTGTTTTTACATCAAAAAGTAAAAAGAAGTAAACTTGTGGCAATGCATTTCTTTTCTCTTTCTCATAAGTAATCTGCATGTCATGTGTCCTTCCTTATCTAAAACGCTTAGTTTTCTACCTCACTGAAAAAGTATTTTGTTTGCTTTCTTAATTTTTTTTTTATTTAATATTTGCTTAAAACTATTTATTTCATAATTTCATATTAAATACAATGGGATGAAACATAAAGATACATTTGCAGCATGGTAATTTTGTTATAATACAAAGCTAATTATTGCTTCCATTATATTAGGAATGCAAAATAGTTCCCATAACACCCTTGCAACCTGAAGATGCAGGTTGCAGGATTTATGCAGAATTATAAATAATTTTTTTTAATTTTTCAGGGTATTGTCATTATACATCCAGGGCAAAGGGAATTTACTCCCTAGTTGTATTTAACAATATATAAAACGTCTGATATTGAAAAAGTAATATTCATTGTTAAAAACTAAAAAGTTTTACATTTTTTGTTTGCTTAAAAGGAACAAAAAAAATATAAATTTTAATTAAAAAAGGATATGAAATAACAATATTTCATGCATATAAGGTAAATGAAAAATTTTCGAAATCTTAACTGTCAATATCTTTTTTTTTTTTATGAAAAGGAATATTGAAATTTATTAAAAATTTTCTATAATAGTCTGTTTCAAGGATTAATGGGCTTTGCGAGTGTTATTACTTCGATCGATTCCAATAGAATTTTTTGTTCTTGGCAAAATTGGTTTAATTCTTCTGTCGATATTTTCCACCATTTTCATGGTCTCTTGAAGATTTCTTTTTCTTTATTTTGTTAAATAACGAAAGTCCTTTCAACCTGGAAGTCCTTTCAATATCGATAACATGATTCTTAAAGGTTGGATACACTAGAAAGTAACAAACGGCCGTGTTATACAACAGTTAAACAAAAGTTAAGATTTTGCCTGGACTCCATTTTTGATTTATCAAATAAATCATGTTATACTCCGTTGAACGCACAAAAAAAAAAATCATAATTTTTTGCTGTATTTTTATATTTCTATTCGAGAAATTTTGTGTCAATAAATTCTATTATTCTAAACTGTCATTGCAAAATTATGTTTTAATTTGATGACTCTTGGAATTAAATATATTGGAAAATAATTTTCGAACCATTGTTATTTGCAGTCAAATATTTAAGTTTTAATTTGCATTCCTTTTTGAATTATTAAATGAACCATGTTATATATTCCATAGGACAAATTAGAATGCAATTTTTTGCTTTCGTTTTTTTTCGAAATCTTCGAATAATCTTCGAAATTCAACTTTTGTTGCAACTTTAAAATGTGAGTCTACTTTTTGTTGCAACTTTAAATATGTATCATAGTATAAATCTAACTAATTGAATTGTTCCGATTAAGTTAATTTAAAATAAATATATTTTTCTGTTCTTGAAATGCAAAACACAACAACTGAATTCTTCATATAATTGAACTGTTCTTTTCAAAAACGATAACATTTTAACTCTAGTTATTAGTCTCTTAAAAATGCCGAAATCTCCCGAATTCGTTTTAAATGGTTTTTGTTAGGTTATGGTTTTCTTTCGAACAATTTTATTGCTTCCTAATTTCACGCTTGGAAACATAATTAGCAGATGATGCAGAAAATAGAATTTTCGCTAATTAGCAAAAATAAATACTGTTTCGCGGCAAAATTTTTGCTTCGTTATTGGTTTTAATTAAAATTTTTAAACCAAATTAATGAACTAATCATTAAAATACTTGTTGTTCTTCCCAAGAATTGTTATCTTTCCGAGAATTATTATGTTGTTCTTTCCATGATCGTTAATGATTGATAAATATTTACATTTATTATTTTCCGAGACATTAAAACAGAACAATATCATTTTAAGCAAATAATTGAATAATAAAATTTTGATTTTGCTTAAATACACTTAACATCTCAGAGCTTCTATTCTATATGTAATAAAAAAGTTAAAAGATTAAAGTTGTTTTATATGTCTGTCTATAAACGTATATGTCTAGGTGAATTTGTAAACAGCTTTATTTGTTTTCTTGTCCTCAGATCTCTCTCTTCAAGGAATCATGTTTAGTCTGTTGGGAAAACAATGAGTAGAATTATATATATTTTTTAATATATTTTTTTCAGATTATATATCTTTGACAAAAGTCTGCTTATTAAGAAGCTAACAAATATTTTCCAGTGGTTGAATTATGCTTTTTATTTGACATTCATATTTTTTCAGTGATTGCAGTATGTTTTTTATTTGAATTCATAATTTTTTCTAGTGGTTGAAGTATGCTTTTTCATTTGACATTCATACTTTGACCAATGTTTAAGTATGCTCTTTATTAAAATTCATAATTTTTCCAGTGGTTGAAGTATGCTTTTTATTTGACATTCATAAGTTCCCAGTGAAATGAAGTATGCGTTTTATTTAACATTCATATTTTTTCCAGTGGTTAAAAATGCTTTTTATATGCTTTTCAGTGATTCTATGCTTTTTTATTTAACATTCATGTTTTCCAGTGATTGAAGTATTTATTTGACATTTATACTTTTTCAAGTGGTTTTTATGTTTTTACCTTCATATGTAACATATTTTTAATGGTTCAAATTTTATATTTTCTTCCAAATGAGACACTCATATTTTTCTGGTAGGTCAACAATGGTTGTAATATTAAATGACGGCATTTATATTTATTGCTTAGCCCTTCATTGTTGTAATGAATACAACAATACATAGTTTAGTTCACTAGCACACATGTGGGAGGAATTTTAACTATTTTTTTTTTTTTTCTGTTCATAAAAATGCAGAAAATTCAAAAAATCTGCAACTTTGTATAACTCCTTAGACATTTCAGTATTAAGAGACTGTTACATTAAAATAGGTAAATACGGTTTTTATTTAATTTCAGGATATTGAAATCACTATACTCCTAAGATTAAGTTGTTTTACTGCATACAGCATATATTTTATTCTAAATCTATGCTATATGCTATAGATTTATAGCATAGATTTTTAAAGTCATTTAATATCAGGAAATACGGGATATAAATGCAAGCAGTGAAGATTATGTGATTTCCCGAAATTCAAAATATAAATTTAGTCTACTGTAATATTATAGAAATGGAATTTCTTTTTTAAAATAAGATTATTCATTTGTTAAAATTCCCTTTGAAACATTTTTATATTCAGCTTTAGCTAGTGAGTTTAAACTTCAAAATAAAATTTAACACAAACTTCAAAATAGAATTAAACCATTGAATGTTAGAAAAGTAAGGCACATGTGCTGAAGAACATATTAAATAACTTAATTAAGGAACTTTTATTATATAGTATATGGGTTACTTATGCATGCCTATTAAACATATCTGAATTCAAAAAATAATTAGATAAATCATTTGGAAACTGCCCTGCGCTAAACAACCATTTCTAAAATAGTTATTATTACTTGTTTTTTAAATGTTCTCATGCATTTTTGAAAGTTTGTATAAAGTTGGTTTACTTCCATTTTAATAAGAGAATACACACCATGCATAAAATATCACACAATAATATTTATCAATTTTTTGCGATTAGTCACTGCTTTTACTGGGTTATTAGTTAGATTTAGTGTGTTATTATTATATGTGATAATCACTATAGATATATCTATCCGTGTGTATATATAACACGTATGAAATCCGTGAATATGGATATTCGTGAAATCCATGAATATCCATTTCAATCTTCTTTATTCTTCCTAATAAACAATTTTCTAGACTTATTTTAATTCTCATATTTGAATATTTTAAATGATTTTTTAAAACTTAAACTCTCTTACTTAAACAAATACTTACGCCGGCGTGTAGCTGTGGCCAGCAGCTGCAGCTGCAGCCGCAGCCAAAGCAAGTAAAGAGAGAGGGTGCCTGGCAAACGCCGTGGCAAATGAGCCTCTTGATCGTCCCGTCTGCAAGGCAACTCCTCAGCGAAAGAGTAGTCACTGATAACAAGAAATGTAACATGTAGCACGTCTGATAATTTACATTAAGTTAAAAGTATCATGAATAATATTGTATTATTGTTTCACAAATATATCGTCAATTATACTATTATTCATTAATATTGTTCATAATATATTAATGAATAGTATAGTGAGAATACGCAATAATAATACAATATTAAATAAGGAGGCTTCTGGATTAGAATTTAATTTACAGACATAAAAATATTATCTATTGTATCATATTACGAACATTATCATACATTTCTGACATTAATTCATTACTCACAAAAGTAATTATATTAATTTTATGGTTAAATCATCCATTGTTTTTCTGAAATACAATGAATAGTGAAAAAAATTTAAAAAAATTTGAAAAAATAAATTCAAAATAAATATTAATGGAAACATATATATTTAAATTCTTTAAACAATTTCATAGTGTACAGGTTTAAATTATCTAATGTTTTCTCAAATACCTAGAAGAAATATATTGGAAAAAAATTAAAATATTAATTTTTTAAATTTAAAAATTCATAAAATAATTACTTTTTAAATCTATAGATTTGAATAATCGAGGGTCTGTACTTATACTTTCGTCTGATGTACATTAACTATTCAATTGAGATTTTATTTAATGTATACATTTCAGAGCTATTACTATAAAGTTTCAGTTAAATTGAATTTGAATATATAACTAGACAAAAATAATTCAGGAACAAATACAGTTTTTGAATATCTTTTGACAAATTACCCATATACTTAAAACAATTTTAAACTGTCCCATTTTTCTTTCTAACAATATATTTTCTTTGAGAATATATAGTTTCAGAAATATTTGTATTTCTCGGAAGTAATTTCTTTGTTTCGTTTGATTTATATTAAGGATACTTAAAAATATAAAAACGTAAATATGCAAATTTATGTGAGCTATTATACAGTTGCTCGTAAAAAATGGTCTACGATGAACAAAAGTAATTTTGTGCATGAAGCTTTACAGTTTATGATTCGACATTCCAAAATCGGAATAGATGAAATTAGTTATCAATATCTGATATCACATACGAGAAATGCTGTGAGAGAGCTGTGAAATAATATCGGATGTTTTGGGTGCAGTTGCAATTTGGTTTTCATAAGGAAATATTACACTGAAGTGACAAAAAGTCATGGGACGTAGCAATCTTGCAAATTTTCAGATGGCAAGTAGCATCACGCGTAGAACCGCAGGTATAAATGCGCAGTGCTTTCCAGAGCTTTCATTTGTTCAAGTTATTCATGTGAAGAGGTTTTGACGATGATGATGACACCACAACGGGGGATTAACAGACTTTGAACACGGAATATTGGTTGGAGCTGAGCACATGGGTCATGCCATTTCCGAAATCGTTGGGAATTCAACATTCCCAAGATCACTGTGTCAAAAAGAGTGTGCCAAAGGAGCTATGAAATTTCAGGCATAACATCCCATGGACGGCGCAATGGTCGACCGCC